>SJYX01005397.1:558117-607183 GCA_006410675.1 Oreotragus oreotragus
AATGGAAGTGGTGATTCATTACAAAAGAATACACTCCTAGCGGCCTGCTGCCTCAGGGGCTCACTGCACTATTTAAAGGAACAGCAACCCCCTTTCCAACCTCCCTTATTCTTAACACCTTCCCTCCTCTTGGTCCTGATGGAAAACAGATTTTGAAGAAAATGCCAGCAAAGCACTGAGCTGTCCAAGAAAGGGAGGGCTTTGTGTTCCACAGAAACTGGCAGTCTTACTCTAGAGAAGAGAACAAAAATTTTCTTTCACGTTCACACTGTAAGATCTTCCTCTCTGTCTAGTATACTTTCCCTTTCAATAGCAAATAGTATAACCTTTTTTTATTAATTGGAGTTGAGGTCATTTACAACTTTGCCTAATTTGACACATATTACAAGGATGATTTCTCTTCTCCTTCCTTTTATTCCATACTGTTATTTTCACAGACGAGAGGAGATGAAATATTTTGGTTCATAGGCTCTGAAAGAAGAGAGCATCTCAGTGAAATACTCCTACAACATATACAGGAATGACAAGGAAACCTAAAGTTATTTTTTAAAAAATCACATGAGCATTTGTGTCTACTATACTAGAATTCCATAATTAAGTGGCCATCTGCTTTTTTCTTTTAAAAGCAAAACTTTGATAACTTATTGCAAATAACCGAGCATTATAAACCCAAAACAGGCCTTATAAAACCAGAGCATATATAATAACAATGAGTGCACACCATGCAGCTGCTGATACAGATCTAAACATGTGATGAAAATGTCATCCACTGAAAGCCCTTCACCTTCTTCCACCAAGTGAGGGATGGAAATGGGATACAGATCAAAGATGCAAAGAACCTAGGTGACAAAATGGTGAAAACATACCTAAATGCCTTTCCTAATATACTTGCTGAGATATTAAATACCACAATGAACTGTTTGATAACTTGAACTGTAAACAATGCAGACATTTTCTACTCAGAAAGCTTTACGTTGACAGATCATTATCAAATACTGGGATCCTATGTCTGGCTCAAAAAAACAAAAACTAGCCCTTCACCCTCCCCCCAAAACCCCCATAGAACAAATAAAGATTTGGCCTGCTTGGCTACTTGCTTAATTTTTCCCCTAGATTATTAACAACTATGTATGTTACATTAACATAGGAAGTGTATACAAAAACAAACACATTGGAATACGGGAACTTCCCAAGTGTGACATTCTGTATTTTCCATTTGTATACATTCAGAACCGGAAAAACTGAGCTCCTGCTTTCCCTTCAGCATTCACACACACTGAGAAAATCATTAATGAGTTTCCCTCATCTATTAGAATTCTTAACCACTCCCAAACTCCTTCTTTCCAGTTTCTACTTTTCTCTTCTGCTTCCTTCCTAAAATTATAGTTTTCTTAAATACTGATTATTAAGACCAAGTTATTAAGTGTGCAAACGCTTATGCATTCTAACTTGGGCTTGCACATGCTTACTCAGCTCCTCTAGAAACTAAGGGGACAGGTTCCAAGAGGTCACAGAAAACCTCTGATTATAAGAAGTCCTAGTTTAGGTAACTCTTTCACTGACTTAAAAATATATATAACAAAAATCATATTTACATAAAAAAGTATATATATAATGAAAAGTCAAGTAGTTGAAAAGGCTCCAGTAATAGCTGAGAAAGAAGAGAGCTGGTACCCTCTAATATGGTCAGTTAATGAAAACTGAATGAGGGCTCCAAGGTTAAGAAGTATCATCTACCAAGCAACAAAGAGAAGCCAGAAACAGGTTCTCTCTCTCTTTTTTTTAAGTATAGCATATTTCAAAAGAGTTAATCAGGCTCATGATCAAGGGATAAGAAATGCAACAGAAAATATCTCAAGGGTTTCTCCCCTTTCCAGAAGAGGGAGGGGTCTCTAAATCTCCAAACTTAAATCAGTTGAAAGATTATTTTGCAGAGACATATTCTTTGAAACTTCCCTTTCCTCCAGGTCACGTTGGGAAAACCTCCCTAAAGCTTTACCTCCTTCCAAACAGCACTGCGGGGCATTATATAACATTTACAGAACAGGGCTCCAGCTCCTAAAATCATGCCTCTATCCAGATAGCCAGCTGACTCTCTCGCCCTCCGGTGGTGACTTAGAGAGGAAGAGAGACAAGAGAATACAAAGAAGGGGGGCAACCTCCTTAAAAGGAAAGCACTGTCCAGTGATGAAATTTCCCTACAGAGCATAAAACCTGGAGTGAAACACACCCTAAGTCTGAGACCAAAGGATACGAAGTTCTACAATGCAACAATGCAAACGATTCTAATTGATAAATCACAGCCTCATCATTTCCTCTCAACCTATATATAAAGAAAAATGGGCAAAAGGATCATACGGAAGGATGCCAAAAGGAAAAACAGCACTGCCAGGGAAAATCGGGGACGAGTATTCACCTTTCTGTTTGTCAGGAATGACTTGCTAAAATGCAGATATTGCTTGGCACAAGTAAAGACAGGCAGAGAGAGGGAGGGAGGGACGGAGGGAAGGAGGGGAGAGGGGAGGTCTTCCATTTCCTACTCCCTCTCCTTCAGATGTCTTTTAATGCCCCCGTGACTGTCACTTATACATTCAGACCTGCTCTCCTGCCAGGGAGGGCTCTAACCTGCCTGTGCTGCACCTAGATGCTTCTACAGTTCTCATGGAAAAGAAGCCATGCAGTAACAAAGACATGAAAATCAAACGTATTTTTTTCAAGCCTTCATTTTTAATAAGTCCTTTAGAGCAAAGGCAGTGAAACTGCAATTCCATCGCCTCTTTGGAGACACCAAAGTGCATCTGAAATTGGATTTCCCTACAACACAGATTCTTCTGCTATTCTTAAAAGGAAGTCAATCCCGCTCCCCTCTTTTTGGCTGTCTACAAGAATCTCTTCCTACCTCTGCAGTCTTTCTCTCCCTCCCTCTTCTCAGAACCAAGACAAAGAGGTAGACAAATCCCCACAGGGTCTTTCCTGAGCCACAGCTGCACAGTACAGGAAACAGGAATCTGCTATGGAGCTAAGGGAGGGGGAGAATAAAGGATACGCATACAACACACACACACACACACACACACACACTCACTCACTCTCTCTCTCTCTCTCTCACGGACCCACAACAGGCACAGACTAGCTTTCCAGCTGATAACAATAATTTTGACCCTTTCTAAAAAGACAATAATAATTAAAACTCTGGTGATTCTGCCCCACCCACACAGCTCTTTTTAGATCTCGGAAACGAGAAAAGAAACGAGCGGAGCAAACACAGATCTTACCTGAGTTACCATTTTCTTTTTCTCCATAAACCAAAGGGAATAGATGATGAACACTCAGAGCAGTTGCGCTGGGGGGGACACCTTCCACGGCTTTTTTTCCACCCCCTCCCCCCCCCAGTCTAGCTTGTTAAGGGCTGGTGATTGTTCTCCCTTTATCTCGTTTTCCTTCCTTTTTCTTTCTAGTGTTTCTTCCTTTCTTTTCTCTTCCTCTCTGGCAGTCTCTCCCCCTCCTTCCTTCTCCAGCTCCCTCCCATATCTCAGGCAGATGGCTGAAGGAAGCCCCACCCCTGAATGCCTAAGGTAATTAATCAGAGTAGAGCCCCACCTCTTCCTCCTCCCCCCACCCCCTCCTGGCTGGCTGACATCTCCCAACTCCAGAAACAGGCCTGCTGGAGAATGGCAGTTTGGTGTGTGCTTTGCGCACGCGTGTGTGTGCGTGTGTGTATGTGTGTGTGTATGCGCGCGCGTGTGCGCGTGAGGAGAGGAGGGAAGGAGGGGGAGAGAGGCAAGGGCAGGCGCCATGTGCAGGCATATTTTAAGGAGTGAGATTCTGCGATGGTGGCATTAATTATATAGCACAGGAAGTATTCAGGGCAGCTTACCATAGTTAGTACAGATTTAAAATGTTCCATCTAAGAATACCTGATAATATGAAATAAGACAAATTTTTTTTTAAAAAACATTTCCACAGATGTATAGTTTATAGATGCAGTGGATTTAATAAAAAATGAGAAAAGGTGCTCAATGACAGTTGACTGGAAGCTTTTCAAGGAATGGAAATATGCAAGAACCTGCTTGTCCTAAATCAGCCTAAAGACTTCAAAGAACCAAAAGAAAGAAGGGAAGTAATTTAAGTGCATATTTTTTCCACTGTAAAAAACCTGGGAATTCTGAAAAAGGTGTCGACAAACATGACGTCTTATGAAACGTAAGGTGGATACTAATTTGACTGTTCAAGGCCTCCAGCTTCATTACAAATTCTGGTTAGCTGAGAATTCACCTTTTGTGTTCCTCAGCCTTCTGCAACTCAGCCCCTAGTGAAAAACGTAAACCTTTCTTATACACAATGGACAACTGTGTCATTGCTATTACTAGTTACTGTTACTATACAGTGCTAGAGATACAGGAGACGTGGGAGAATGATTATTAAATATAAGAGTTTCTTTTAAGTTCTCTTAGTAGAAAATCAGGTTTTATTAAAGGGCTTCCCCATGGCTCAGATGGTAAAGCGTCTGCCCGCAACGCAGGAGACCCGGGTTTGATCCCTGGGTCAGGATGGCAACCCACTCCAGAACTCTTGCCTGAAAAACTCTATGGACTGTCTGCTGAGGAGCCTGGTAGCCGACAGTCCATGGAGTTGCAAAGAGTTGGACACGACTGAGCGACTTTCACTAAGGTGGCTCAGTGGTAAAGAATCTGCCTGCCAATGTAGGAGATGCTGGAGGTGCAGGTTCCATCCCTGAGCTGGGGAAGATCGCCTGGAGGAGGAAATGGCCAGGAGAATTCCATGGACAGAGGAGCCTGGAGGGCTATAGTCTGTGGGGGTCGCACAATTGAGAGACTGGACACACACACGCAGTAAAAAGCCATAGTGAAAAAAATCATCGGAGGTGTGACTCAGTTCAGAAGCCTGGCCAGAGCCCTAACTCTGCCTTTATAAGTGATCTTGGAAAAGTCTTTGACCTCTGAATTTAAGTGTCATAATCGTCCTACTTCCCTACTTTCTATTATTAAATATTCAAATAAAGTAATCTATGTGAATGATGAGTTCATGATGTTTGTCTCATAACAGTAATAATTTTCTATTTTTTTAGTATTCTAATAAATAAGATCCTATATTAAGTTTTTTATTTTATATTTTAGGTTATGCTATATTTATGTTATAACCTCTAATAGATTACCTGAAGGGCAAAGAGATTAATTCCAAAGTCAAACTTTTTATTTTTAAAATAAATGCATAAAAAAAATCAAAATTAAAAATCACAAATCACACGGAGAATACATTAACTTTTTTCTGTCTCAGTGAGGATTATTTGGCAAAATATATAACTAGGCTTTAAAAACAATGTACATATAGCAGTGTTGGTTGGCACACTGCCAATATAACATCATCATAAAGTGCTGGTCACTCAGACACGTGCAGCTCTTTGCAACCCTATGCTCCCAACCAAACGCATAACCATTTCAACAATTCGGAAAACACAGAAACTACCAAACCACCTGAAGAGCCTGGCACAGTCATGGCTATTTACTGAGTGCCCACAACATGCCGGGCACTATTCTGGGCATGTTACAGATACCTGAATACTTTTAGTATATGTGTAAAGAAATACAAAAGAATGGGATCTTTTAACGTTAGGAAAAACAACGTTAAGAGAAAAGGGATGGATCAGTTTTGGACTTGTTATTTAACAGTTTTAGAAATGATCTAGAAGATAGAACATATTACATTCTCTGAATCTGTGACTGAAAAGTCAACCTGGAGATAAAACGCAGACAAAAAAATGTAAAGACACTGACAGCCGCTCAGTCGTGTCCGACTCTTTGTGAACCCATGGACTTTACAGACCATGGAATTCTCCAGGCCAGAGTACCGGAGTGGGTAGCCTATCCCTTCTTCAGTGGATCTTCCGGACCCAGGAATTGAACTGGGGTCTCCTGCATTGCCGGCGGATTCTTTACCAACTGAGCTATTAGGGAAAGACAAAGTAATGAAGCAGAAAAGAGTTCAGTGGAAGCAAGGGCAATGCAGTGTGCTTTGGGGAAAATCTAAGTCATATATATTCATGAAATAATTATTTATGCTTTCAGTTCTAATATAAGAAATGAACTGAGAATCATTGTATACCATTCTCTGAATCTGCTGGCCCATGACAGTGCTGCTAAGTCGCTTCAGTCGTGTCCGACTCTTCGTGATCCCACAGACGGCAGCCCACCAGGCTCCCCTGTCCCTGGGATTCCCCAGGCAAGAACACTGGAGTGGGCTGCCATTTCCTTCTCCAATGCATGAAAGTGAAGAGTGAAAGTGAAGTCACTCAGTCGTGTCTGACTCTTCATAACCCCATGGACTGCAGCCTACCAGGCTACTCTGTCCATGGGATCCTCCAGGCAAGAGTACTGGAGTGGGGTGCCATCGCGTGACAGTGCTAGGGGCCAAAAACCCGGAGCACGGAGAAGACAGAGTCCCCCATTCCGCACAACACAGCCGCACACACGCACACACACTCACACACGCTACTCTTATGAAACCATAGCTGTCTTGAGTCTGCAAACCTTCATACATATGGAAAGACAACAAGCCCCAAGAGGTGTTTTTTTTTTTTTTTTTTTTTTAATAAAAATGAGGGATTCCCACATGCAAAAAGCCTAGGATATAGGATTCCTTAGGTCTGGTATTCATGCCTCTTTTTCACACTTACGACTGGTATTTTATGTTGCAGATAATAAACTTGAAAATATTAAAATAATTTTCATAAACTCACTGATTCTAGCGAGCACTGCACAACCGCAAGGCTATTCTGATGCACGCCCCTGACTTTAAAGGCTGTAGTTATAGAGGACAACCTGCTCCCTCATGCCCAAGAGAGAGAAGAGCAACTGAACAGTCTGGATTTGACCCAGCAAAATGCCTGGAATCCCCTGGTGGCTGAGTGTGCCCAGTGGTGTACCAAGGAGAAACTCATTTCAGGGCATTTTCTGGGCAGGAGGGAGGGGTTTGGGGAGGGAGACAGGCAAACAGACAATCAATGTCAGCTAAGGGAAGAGACCATGTCCACTCAGCTTCCAGCACAGGGCCTAATATATGGCAAGTACTCAATAAATATCTGGTAAATTAACAAATGAACTTCTAGTCGTCTCAATGTCTTCATTGTTTCCTAGCAGCTTCATGTAATCCCCAGAACTCTAGCTTCCTTTCCCCCATAACACTCAGTGGAACTTGATCTTATCAAAGTCACCAAAGACAGACCTCAGATGGCCAAATTCAACGGACAGGTTATATCTTCCTCTTTGGCATCTGGCACTCCCTCCTTTTGGAAACTTTTACTCTCAGCTTCAGATGAGACCGGCCTTTCCTGACTCTCCTCTTTCCCTGTTCACGCTTCCCCACCTTACTCTTCTCCCTCTGTTGTTGTTGTTCAGGCACTAAGTAGTGTCTGGCTCCGGGACGTGGGGGACTGCAGCACGCCAGGTTTCCCCATCCTCACTACCTCCTGGAGCTTGCTCATCATAATCATGTCCATTGAATCAGAGATGCCATCTAACCATCTCATTCGTTGTTGCCCCCTTCTCCTCCTGTCCTCAATCTTTCCCAGCATCAGGGGCTTTTCCAATGAGTCAGCTCTTCAAATTAGGTGGCCAAAGTATTGGAGCTTCAGCATAAGTCCTTCCAATGAACAGTTAGGGTTGATTTCTTTTAGGATTGACTGATTTGATCTCCTTGCTGTCCAAGGGACTCTCAAGAGTCTTCTCCAGAATCACAATTTGAAAGCATTCTTTATGGTCCAACTCTCAAATCCATATATGACTACTGGAAAAATTGCCAACCTTCAATGTTGGTATTGCTTGACATGCCATCTTCAGACCTCTTTAACTACATACCACAGGTCCTTAACCAAGGTCCTGAGTATATAGTTCCTCACACAGGTAGCCCAGTGGAAATCTGCTTTCTTATGTGCAATTCTGTGCAGAGGGGATTTACGGTATTCATCAGATTTTCAGAAAGGTACACAACTCAAAAAAGTTAGGCAATGGTCCTTAATTCCCAAGGCCTCCTGTTGACCAGCATGCTTGCTCTGTGTAGTGTAACCACTCCACTGCTTCAGCTACTACCCACTGACCTTGGTGACCCCCCACATTGCTCTGTTCATTCCAGACATCTCTCCTGAACTCCAGACCAAATTATTCAAATACTGAACAACTGTTACTACCATTTAGATATTCAACAAATTTCTCTATTTTAAAAGTCCAAATTAAATTCTCAAAATGGAATCAATAATTCATTTAGCAAACATCTGAGTGTCTATCATGTGCCAGGCACTGGGGGTGCACAGTAATGGACAAAGGAGATAAACATTCCTGTGTGTGTGAAGCCTGGATTCTAGGACTCACTCTGCCATGTCTTACTTGGTGAAATGTCGTTAAACTTGCTAACCGGTAAGAGGTATCATTTCTTGAAAACTTACTCTGTGGTGGCTTCTTATCAGGACACTACATATATTCTTAGCTCACTTCATCCTCAGAAAAAGATGCTTTAATCTCCTTTGCAGAGAGGAGGGAACTAAGATGAGGTGAGGCTAAGTATCTCTCCCAAAGCCACCCGAGCTGGCAAGCTGAAGCACCCAGATTTAAACCCAAATCTGATGGAAAGTCTGGAGACCTTCCAGGACTCCTCCCTCTCAACTGACACCACACCAAACCAAATTCAAGTCCTTTTGATTTCTCTGAAATCTGCCCTTTCTTTTCACCCTGGCACCACAAATTCGGCTCTGACCTTATTATTTTGCATTTAGCCTCCTACTGGTTCTCTGCCTTTGGTCTACCCCTCTTCCTGTGCAGGCCTCTCACCACTGCCAGAGCTTGAAATCTCATCATGCCACTTCCCTGGTTAAAATCCTCAACTACTGTCCACAGCCTAACAAGAGGGACAATCCTAACAGTTAAGGAGGCACCTAGCACATACAACGTGGCTTCAGCTCACCTGTCCAGAGCCCCCGCTTTCCCTCTCCCCACCCACCGCCTCTCTCTGCTCCCCCCACACCACGCCGTGTGGAGTTAGCTCCGCTACAACTCCTCAGTTCTTTTCTGTTTCTCACTCCAGGCATCCCGTGCTCCAAAAAGCCTTTGCTGCCCTAACTTGCACCCATACGTGGGTTAAGGACCCCTTATCCCTGTGCCTTGGCACCTGAGCCACAGTTCATATTGTTCCTGTATAACTTTGAACAGACTGTGAGCAATCTGAGGGTAGGAACTGTGTTTCACAATCTTAACTCCGTTCCTAACCCAGCACCTAAACATCTAGTAGATGAATGTTTGATGAAATCAAACTGTGTAATGCTTTGATTTCTACCTCTTGTCATTTATATATCCATGGAGGGTACCTAAGAACAAGAAGCATCTCTGTGGTTATCTATATACTATATAAAAGCAATCTTTTCTTCCCAAAGAGTACTTGGAAATATCTTTAAATTTATAAATTTACTTTAGTATTTTAGAAATCTGAAGGGGAAAGGAAGATGTACAAGATGAGAGAATGGGAGAAAGGCCCTATTTTCAACTTTATTAGAACAGTTTAGATTCTAGACAAAACAACAATCACTGATTTAAAAAAAAACACAAAAACTCACGATTTCAGGCACCTTGCTCCTCACAATTTTACACAGACAGGACGCAGCCTCCCCGCCTCCCACCCACATGCCAGCAGTGCTCTAAAACCAGGCCAAGAGTCCCTGACCAGAAGGCACACTTTCCCAGGCTGCCACTAACACCCAGGTGAAAAGCAACATTAAAGGGATGGCATTTCCTGCAACAATAAAAGCTTGCTAGTATGAAAGCTCTTCACTGCACAGCCCCCTCACCCATAATCCTAAGTGTAAATAACAATTTACACCTAACAGATATAAATACCTTTGCAGAAGCCTCTCTAAGACAATACTACTTTAATATCATTTGCCCCAGCACTCCCTTTAATATAAATGATGTCAAATTACAGATAATTATATTATATCCTAGCTCATTTTCTCTGGCTTAGGCAGTGTTCAGTTATATATAACTCATTCTAGAACAAAAGGTGAGAGCAAAATTTGACATCAACTGCTTTGGAACTTAAACGCTTATAAAAACCAAACAATCCTCAATTTATTTCCTGTCTGCCCAAAATCAAACTCTTAGAACAAGATCACAAGTAGTATACACTAAGGCATAAGTGAGGCCAGAGAAACTAGAAATTATAACTTCATAAACTATTAACTTAGAGTTGCATAACATGTTCTGTAAATCTCTTTAAATTATCCCAAAATATATACAATTGAAATTACGTGTACATTCTCTGTATTCTCTGAGAGATTAAGGAAATGGTTCTTAGACAAATACTAAAAGGGATGGGACATAAACATATTTATTAATAACCAAATTAACAAGAAAATACATGATTAATCTGTGAAAACTGAACTGTACTGTTTTTCCAATAATAAAATATGCCATGTCTCTATTACTAAATTACTGGAGATTCTGCTGGTTTTCTCCACCACTAAATCCTTGTAGGTGGCATAGTATCTGGCACATAGTATGTACTCAACTAATTCAAAATGAGAAATTACAGTGTATGTATATATCCCTCTACATCAAGGTCATCTGCCCACAAGGAAGTGGGCTGTCTTTGGTCTAGCTCACTCTACAGCACTCTATACAGCCCCCAGCGTTCTCTTGGCATTCTCTAATGTATTTATTAAACAGGCCACTTCTGTCTCTCGATCTTCCAGAGGCCTAATATCCTCAAGCTATACTTTACTCTCCTAAACTCTCAAACCATGACACACAGCTGCAACCCCCAAATGTAAGACTCTGCTTCTTCTCCCTCCAACTGCCCTATTCACCTCAAAATGACAATCACTGCCAAAATGGCTCACTGCGAGGTTAAGTACAGTGGCCTCAGGAAAAACTGTGATAAAAGATGAACCCCTAACTTGCAACCAGTTATCACATAACATGAATTTACCATCTTAGACATTTATACGGTTCTGTGGTATTAAATACAGTGGGGCTCTGCAGAACACAAATTTGAACTATTGTAAGTTCACCTACATGGGAATTTTTTTTTTTACTGAACATGTGCACAATCAGTGGTCGGTTGAATCTAAAGAGGCAGAACCACAGATATGGTAACTCTTTTATTTTTTAGGAATCATTAAACAATTTCCCACAGTAGCTGTACATTCTTATAAACAAATACACAAGGGTTCCAATCTTACCACATCCTTGTCAACACTTGTTATTTTCTGTTTTTTTTCCTTTTTTGTTTTTACAGTAGCCATCCTAACAAGTTATATTTTAACCATTCAGTCAGAGGCGGTAAATGTACAATCCAAAAGACTAATTTCAAAAACAGTTTCTCAAATAGATTTCCCTCTCATGTGGCCACGTTGTGAGGTTTGAGGGATCTTAGTTTCTGGATCAGGGACTGAACCCAAACTCTTGGCACTGAAAGTGTCGAGTCCTAATCACTGGACTGCCAGGCATGCATGTGTGGTTCAGTAGTTCAGTCATATTCAACTTTTGGCGACCCTATGGAACTGTTGCCAGCCAGGCTCCTCTGTCCATGGGATTTTCCCAGCAAGAATACTGGAGTTGGTTGCCATTTCCTCCTCCAGGGGATCTTCCCGACCCAGGAATTGAACCTGCGTCTCCTACACTGTAGGTAGATTCTTTACCATTGAGCCACTGGGGAAGCCCCGGACTGCCAGGGAATTCCCTCAAATAAATTTTTTATGGGTAGGAGACGATACTTACTATCCTTTAAATCATGTCTAGCACCCTCTACCTACTTACTCTGCCTGTATTTTAAACTGATTTGGCCCAGATTTGGTTCTGCAAAAATTATAACTAATAAAATAACTAATTTAAATTGTACACTCTTAAGACAGGCATGATTTTATGAACCATAGGAGCAATAAAAGGTCAAATATCTAAAATACTTCATTGCCCTATGCTGAGAATTCACTTTGTTTCATTATCTTCACATTAGCAATTCTAGAAATTTAATCTAAAAAAAATGTGCAAAACTTTTAATTTTTTAAAAATACTGTTCAATCACCTCCTAAATAATGTCCAATTGCATCAAGCTTTAGCACAGAACCACAAGCATCAGTCAACAAAGAGCTCTGATTTAACTAACTACAAGAATATAACAGAAGCTAAAAAGAAAATTTTATAACTATAGTGGAGATAAGAGTTTGGAGAGTAAACAACCATCATAAATCCACCAACATTTATAAATGTACTGGAAGAACCTGTTACCCTAACAGAATTAAGAAATAAGACTGTAAGACAGTTTGGGATCCTTCAACATAAAGTTCATTTTTCAGTCACATTAATTTCCCTAATGTGGTGGAGAGTGTACTCTTAAATTTTAGTATCCCATTACCTGCATTTCTAAGCTATCTTAATTTCAGATAGAAGGACCTAATAAATGGAGCCAAGTCGGGAAAGTGCAGTTTTAAATCCTGAGCACCACATTTATCAGTACTAAATCTTAATGACTGAAAAGATTTGGGGTGGCAAGTTCATTTTATCATGTGAAGTGAAGTTGCTCAGTCGTGTCCAACTCTTTGCGACCCCATGGACTGTAGCCTACCAGGCTTCTCCGTCCATGGGATTTTCCAGGCAAGAATACTGGAGTGGGTTGCCATTTCCTTCTCCAGGGGATCTTCCCGATCCAGGGATTGAACCCGGGTCTCCCGCATTGGAGAGAGGCACTTTAACCTCTGATTCATTTTATCATAAATGAATATAATTTTAGCATAAAGACTATCAAATATATCATAATTTCTAAACAACAACCCTTTAGTCCACTCTACCACTTTTAGTTTTGGGGGGAATGGCCAATTTTCTACACTGAAAAATTTACAAATTACATTTATTTTTCTCATAAATTTTAAACACCTCAATCTTCTTTAGAAACATTTTTGCCTTTTCAGTTTTTTTTTTTTTTTTACATTACTTACAGTTATTACAAGTCCCTTACTTTACTAGCTGGGTCTCAGAAATCTACTGTTCATAGATGTTTGTCTTCAAAAGCACATCGTTATTTACTTGTAAGAAGTTTTGCTTTTAATCTAGTCTCATGACACATTTTACACTGACCAATCAATTGTGTTATGCCAAGAGAGAAATAGCTCACACATAAATGAGATACATAAATACTTTAAAACCTCATTATGGAAAATACTTGCTCAATCTGAATAACTCAAAATCATAGAAGATTATATAGTTAAAACATATGGTATAGACTAGTGCACTAGAATATAGTTAAAGAAATATAACCATATCCCCTCCCAAATGACATCCACACTGGTAGCTCACAACTTGAATGAGAGCTGTGAGTTTACACTGGAGCACTTATCCAATAGGTCCAATTAAAAAGAGCTTGGTTTAGCCTTCAGGCCCAACCTATCTAATAAGATAAACTGGGGTTTGTCACTTCCTTTAACCCTAAGCATTTCTGTCAAAACCACAACTTAGAAGCTAATTACCAGTGAAACGGCTGTCTGAAAGAAAAATTAAGTGCCATGAAAACAAACCAAACCAAACTGAGAAACCAAATAGTATTGATAATTCAGAATTGATTGTATCGACCATTTTTGTTTTCCTGGTCTAGATTTTCAGCACAATCAATATTTCAAAGAATCATAACATATGAAAAATAACCTAGTTCAACCTTTTTATTTTATATACAAGTAAAGTGAAGTCAAGAAAAATGAAGTTATTTGAACATGAATATGGAGGTTTAATACTATAGCTTGAATCAGAATCCACAATCCTTCAACTTCATTCACTATATTGCTACTAACTTAAAGGCAAATAGCTATTCAAGAGTATGGCTGATAATGGCCTAAATTTTCATGATTCTGGATTTCAACAAGTAAATAACCAAACTGGCAATAATATCACAGACTAGTTTGAAACGCTCAGTGTGGAGAGAGCACCCTCTACTGTATATCGCCTCTCTGACAACTACGGCAACAGTCGGAAACTGCCGTCTGTGCCTCTAGTCTACTCAAAATGAGCCTGAGGTTACTAACTATAGTATATACTGTGGCTTAGTTATGCTACAACTATAATGCCAAGCCCCCAGTATTTAAAACATACATACATACACGTGGGTTAGGTAACCACCCTTCCCCCTGCCACACACACACACACAAGAATCTCTGAAGCTTCAGAACTTGTAGGACTGAAAGCAACCACCTCCCTGCCCAGCCGTCAATACTATAAATATCAAACTTCCTCTTACAGCAAATTAGCAAATAGTTTTGTGAAATCTATGCTCTGAATGGTACCAGGTCAGAAGACAGGAAGCTTATAAGCATTTCATCCCACCCTAAAATTCTCACATCAAGCACTATCTAGAAAACAAGTTTTCTCAGCTTACCTGGACAACAGGATATTGATAATCCATACAATATACACCATACATAGCAAAGGGGGAAAAGATCTTCAGATAAAGACAGTACAGAAAGTATTTAAGCTTCTGCCTTGTTTGATGTGGGTGTCCTGTCCAAAGGAACCTGGAAACACCAAAAAATCCTTGGCTGACTTCCACTCTACGCAGATAAGTATGTTGACTCAGATGACGAGGAAAGAGCTTGGCTCAGCCCAGGCTTCCACCCCAATAAGACTCAATACTACACAAAAGAACTGTTCAAGGAAAAGCAGACAGTTCCAAACGGAGTTACTAGCTATAGACTGAAAACTACACTAGAGGTTTGGTGTTACTGCTGGTTTTAAACTGACAACTTCTCCAGAAACTCGAGGTAGAGAATGACAGCCAAGGAAGAGACTGCAGGCTCCTTAAAGCGGCACAAAAAACGGTAGGAAGCACAAGGTATCCAGGATCCCAAGTGATATATATATTCCAGGCTCTAAGTACGTCAGAGCGAACACTCCCAATCCAGGAGGTGGAAGAGCAAATGGGACTTGTATTATTTCCCTACTTCTTCTTGGGCGGGGACTGCGCACACGCACACGCACGTACGTACACACACACCCACACACACACACCCTTCTCACTGTCTCCGGCAGACAGGTGTTAGGATTAACAGTATAAAATCCTTCTGCTGTGGAAAGAAATGGGAAAGAAATGAAGTCACACTGCTACAGGCAGTGAAAGGAGCTCTTTCATGACATTGTATGTTTTTGTATCATTTAACATCTCCTCTGCTGGGCTCCAGCAGAGGCTCGGACAGCTGGCAGGATCAGCACAAGAAAAGAGGAAGGTGGCCCCGACTCTGAGGCAACATGAGTCCACTGGAGACCTTCAGATATGCCAGAGACTCTCTCAGCTGTTCCAGTCAAACATGGAAGGATTAAGTGCGGCTGCCTGCAGAAAGGTGGGGGTGGAAAGGTCTTTTCAGAAAAGCCAGTTGCTTTTCCCCTTTTAGGAAGCTGCTATACCCACCCTACCATTATATACACACACACATGTGCACACATATTTCTATAACAGATATTAAAAGCAGTTACAAACATAGACAGGTGTTAGGTCAGTCTGACAATGTAGGGCAGGTTAAAGAGTTGGCTTTCAGAGCCTAAACGGCCCTGTAAAACCAGGGAACTGCTAAGCAATTCTTAAAAAATTGAACGTAGAGTGAGCAGAAAGTAAAGATAAATGCTCAGTAAGACAGGCACATTTATAACTATCATTGCTAACAAATCCCCTAGTTGGGATAAACATTCAAAAGTTCAAAATGATAAATAATTCTAAATTAGTTTCGGGGGCTCTGATCTCCCTAGTCTTAGAGAGAGAGTAATATTGTAACATGTTTTAGTAAGATTAACCCATGAGGATTATCTGCAACTGTGAGGCATTTGTAAGAGTCTAAGTCTTACCAAGTCCACTCCACCCCCAGTGCAGTTTTTCTCCTTTTATGGTCACTGCAATTTATTTTAGTATTGTTCAGGAGAAATTGCTTTTTAAGAGTCAAAATGGCCTTAGTACGTTTAAGATAGATATCTTGGTTAAGCATTTACATTAATTCGGTTCTTAGAGATCAGGTGGACCACTGCAACCAACTAGATTATCTTTACACTGCTGGTACTGAGCCTATGTGTATTACACATAAGGGACAATAATAAACCAATACAGTATAATTAAAAGATTTACTGATCTATTATACACAGGTATTGTGCTAAGCAATGGAGAAATGAACGGGCACAGTTTTGCTGTCGAGGAATTTGCAGCTTGTGGGAGAACAGACCAGTACACAGGTAAAACCAAGGGCAAAACAATGCTACAGCTCCAAACTTAAGCATCGTGAGCAATTTCTCACTCAGGGAATGGCATTTTTAAATGCTGCTCCTAATGGGCACTCCACAGTGCCACTTTCTTACCACTAAAACTACGAGGCCCTGCTTCACCAGTTCTTAACAGAGACTGTCTAAGCCTGGCCTGTAACAAACCTTCTACTTGTCCCGAGAGTCCCCTGGACTGCAAGGGGATCAAACCAGTCAATCCTAAAGGAAATCAAACTTGAATTATTCATTGGAAAGACTGACGCTGTAGTTGAAGCTCCAATAATTTGGCCACCTGATGCAAAGAGCTGACTCACTGGAAAAGACCCTGATGCTGGGAAAGATTGAATGGAGGAGAAGGGGATGACAGAGGATGAGATGATTGGATGGCATCATTAACTCCATGGATATGAATTTGAGCAAACTCTGGGAGACAGTGAAGGACAGGGAAGCCTGGTGTGCTGCAGTCCACGGGGCTGCAAAGAGTTGGACACAACTTAGCAATTGAACAACAAAGAAATAACAAAAGGGATGTTTCCATAATAAAACCTTGTACTAAATTTTCCCTGGGGTCTTCCCTGGTGATCCAGTAGCTAAGACTCCATCCTCCGGTGCAGGGGCCTGGGTCTGACCCCTGATCAGGGAACTAGACTCCACATGCCACAACGAATTCGCCTGCTACCTAAAGATAGACATCCCAGGCACTGCAGCTGAAGAACGAAGACTTCATGTGCAGCACCTGAGACTCGGTGCAGCCAAATAAGTAAATAGATAAAATATTGTTAAATAAATACAAATAAATGTTACAAACAAAAACTAAAATTCCCCTTCTAATCAAATCAAATCCTGGCATGCTGCGATTCATGGGGTCGCAAAGAGTCGGACACGACTGAGCGACTGAACTGGACTGAACTGGAGACCCCAATCCTCAGGAAAGGTTGCAAAAGCTAATGACATTATCAAAAGACATCTGTGCAAATTAACTCAAGAGATGCAGGACAGTTAGTTTAAAGTCCTACCCATAGCTTTAATGAGGACTCGAACTGCCCCCCAAAAGGAGGGACTGTCCCCTTTTGAATGTGTTTATGAAAGGTCTTTCTTATGCACAGACATTGTTATAGACCCAGAAGCCTTGGAATTAACTAGTTATGTAACTCAGCTCTCAGATTTTCAACAGGTATTAACAGAACTCTGGGAGACAACTCTTGACCCAGCCTCTGAGTCAAGCAAGCCTCTATTTGAGCCAGGAACTGAGGTCCTCATAAAAACACTGGGGTCTGGGGACCCATCCCTTGAACCCCTCTGGGAAGGCCCTTACCAGGTTATTCTTTCTTCTCCCACAGCTGTCAAAGTGCCAGAAATTGATTNGACAACTCTTGACCCAGCCTCTGAGTCAAGCAAGCCTCTATTTGAGCCAGGAACTGAGGTCCTCATAAAAACACTGGGGTCTGGGGACCCATCCCTTGAACCCCTCTGGGAAGGCCCTTACCAGGTTATTCTTTCTTCTCCCACAGCTGTCAAAGTGCCAGAAATTGATTCATGGGTACATCACACTCGAGTTAAGAGGTGACACCCTGACCAGAACTAAGTAACTTCATTTTATGTCTTTACTTTCTATGCTCCGACTTTGTACTTTTCAGATGGGCCTTATAATCTATGTGAGCCTACTTCTGCTGACCTCAGAAGTCCTGAGTCTGCCGTTTGATCCTCAAGACAATGCCTTCCTGTCCTGGGCTCATTCCTATGCTGAATTCCACAATCAAGCTAACTGCTGGGTCTGTGGAGTGGTCCCCTCTTCATCAGTGAAAGGCTTCCCGTGGTGGACATCTCCACAATGAAAAGACTTTCTGAGTCTGAAAATACCTTCAACAACAATTGCATGTGATGCCTCTTAAACTGATGACATGTAACCACCTTAAGATAGACTGATGTAACTATGGACATAATATGACTTTTAATTTTGATTTTAACTTGTTTTAATGACTATTTTGCCTTGCATCTGTAACTGTGTAATTGGATTTGTTTCTAGTTGCATGAAGCCTTTTAAGTTACAAATGGTTGTTCAAGCTCCTACGAGTGCCACAGCCCCTTCCAAATATTACTTGGGGCCCCTGGATCAGAGACCCTCAACATGAGGGTTAGGAGAATACGTTGCCTCACCAATTTAGGGACAATGCCCCTTATCAGCTCAGAAGCAGTTATGGAATGAAAACGATGCCCCTTTCCCCTGGCAACATAATTCTCCTAAAAGAAAAGAGGGGAATGAGAGTCATTTCCTAGGCAGGTTAATAATAAGTTTAGGGGTCCCCAAGGAGAGAGGGGTCTGGAATTCTCAAGGAGGAAGAAAGGACAAACTTTTTGTCCCTCTATATTCCTTAGGATTATATAACAATAATGTATCCTGCTTGAAGACAGTCTCTGGAAAAAACCTTCTGGCTAATCCTGTTATCTTAAGCTGTAAATTATAGGAGTAGGTCTGAGTGAGTGAAGTCACTCAGTCGTGTCTGACTCTTTGTGACCCCGTGGACTGTAGCCCACCAGGCTCCTCTAAGGGCTTATGTACACACAACATGGAAAGCCGAACTCTGACAGTGGGAGTTTGCAGGAAAGGAAGGCTTTATTGCAGGACATCAAGCAAGGGAGTGGGAGGCAAGCCTCGGATCTACTCCAGCTTGATCTTTCGTTAGGCTTTTATTTTTTAAGGGAAAGAACCAAAAGGCTGGGATTAATTATTGGTTTCTGACACTTCTGTGACGTTTCTTAATTGAAGTTTTGGGAGTCACAGGATGTCTCTGGCCAGGTGGTGCATGCTTGGGGGTCTGTTAGCTCACCTTGCCCTTGGGAAAAAACCTGGATTTGTGGATTAATTATGATAGCTCATTTAACTTATATTCAGAGTACATCATGAGAAATGCTTGACTGGATGAAGCACAAGGTGGAATCAAGATTGCCGGGAGAAATATCAATAACCTCAGATACGAAGATGACACCACACTTATGGCAGAATGTGAAGAAGAACTAGAGTCTCTTGATGAAAGTGAAAGAGGAGAGTGGAAAAAGTTGGCTTAAAAATCAACATTTAGAAAACTAAAATCATGGCATCCAGTCCCATCACTTCATGGGAAATAGATGGGGAAAGAGTGGAAACAGTGACAGAGTTTACCTTTGGGGGCTCCAAAATTGCTGCAGATGGTGACTGCAGCCATGAAATTAAAAGATGTATGCTCCTTGGAAGAAAAGTTATGACCAACCTTTTAATAAAACTTTATTACACAAAAGCTCTGAGCAATCAAGCCTCGTCTCTGGCCCCAGATTGAATTCTCCTCCGGAGGCCAAGAATCCCGGCGTCTTTGCATGGTTCAGCAACAACCTTTCATCATGGTATCAAGTTCCATCACTTCATGGCAAATCGGTGGGGAAAAAGTGGAAACAGTGGTAGATTTTATTTTCTTGGGCTCCAAAATCACTGCAGATGGCGACTGCAGCCACAAAATTAAGAGACGCTTGCTCCTTGGAAGAAAAGCTATGACAAACCTGGACAGCTTATTAAAAAGCAGAGACATCACTTTGCAAACAAAGGTCCCTAAGTAATCATGCATGGATGTGAAAGTTGGACCATAAAGAAGGCGGAGTGCTGAACAATTGATGCTTTTGAACTGTGGTGTTGGAGAAGATTCTTGAATCCCTTGGACAGCAAGGAGATCAAACCAATCATTCCTAAAGGAAATAAACCCTGAATATTCATTGGAAGGACTGATGCTGAAGCTCCAGTATTTTGGTCACGTTCTGTGAAGAGCTGACTCATTAAAAGACACTGATGCTGGGATAGATTGAGGGCAGGAAGAGAAGGGGATGACAGAGGATGAAATGGTTGGATGGCATCACTAACTCAGTAGACATGAGTTTGAGCAAGCTCCATGAGTTAGTGATGGACAGGGACACCTGGAGTGCTGCAGTCCATGGGATCACAAAGAGTCAGACTCGACTGAGCGACTGAACAACATATCTCCTATTTTCTTGTTCATTTCCTGTATAGTTGTCCTATCTATTAATGAAAGTTCAGTATCAGTTTAATCGCTAAGTCTTGTCCAACTCTTTGTGACCCTGTGGACTGCAGTGCACTTGGCCTCCCTGTCCATCACCAACTCCCGGAGTTTACCCAAACTCATGTCCATTGAGTCATTGATGCCATCCAACAATCTCATCTTCTGTAATCCCCTTCTCCTTCTGTTTTCATTCTTTCCCAGCATCAGGGTCTTTTCAAATGAGTCAGTTCTTCACATCAGGTGGCCAAAGTATTGGNGAGTCATTGATGCCATCCAACAATCTCATCTTCTGTAATCCCCTTCTCCTTCTGTTTTCATTCTTTCCCAGCATCAGGGTCTTTTCAAATGAGTCAGTTCTTCACATCAGGTGGCCAAAGTATTGGAGTTTCAGCTTCAACGTCAGTCCTTCCAATAGTCTTCAAATATTATTGTACAACTATTTCTCACATCAATTCTATCAGTTTTTGCCTCATATATTTTGTATTTTTGTTTTCTGTTGCATATATATTTGTAATAAGAATGACTTTTTTGTCATTATGAAATGTTTCTCTTTATCTCTAGGAACTTTTGCTTTGAAGTCTGTTGTATCTGATATTAGTATAGCCACTTCAGCTTTCTTGTGGTTGCTGTTATCATGATATATCTATTTTCATATTTTTACTTTCAATGAATTTGTATTGTGGGATATTAGGTACATCTCCTGTAGACAGCATATAGCTGTATCATGTTATTTTAGCCAATCTCAGAATCTTTGCTTTTTTTTTTTTTACTAGATTGCTATTATTCTAACCACTGCTATAGTTGATTTACATTTGCTCTTTTCTTCTTTTTTATATATCTTATGGGATTTTTTGTTCCTTTATTACCTTTTTTGCATTAAGTGAATATTTTATAATGTAGCATTGTAAGTTTGTAAATGATTTTTTAAAATATATTTTTGAGGTTTTTTTTTTTTTTAGTGGTTGCCCTAGGGTTTGCCAAATACCTTTTGGTTTACCAGAATCACCTTCAGATCTATACTACCTTATTCCACATATATACATATATATTCTATGTAATATATAGAAACATTATTCCTATATAGCTCTATTCCATTTTCTCCTCTTTAATGATACTGCTACTATACCTATTATGTTTATTAATATTACAAATCCAACAATACATTGTAATAATTATTGCCTTGCCAACTGTAGTCATTTCTGTAACTCAGTATAGCTTGACTCCCACCCACTTCTTTTACATTGCTTTTGGGAAATATATTACATTTTATGTTACAGACCCAACAGTACACCATATACATGCTATTGTATGTATTTTACATATTATTATATGTATTATTTTATACATTAAAAAAATCAGTTCACAGAAAAGAACAAAAGTTTACATATGCTGTCTTTTATAATTACATAAACACCTTTCCTGGTGCTGTTTTGTGTGTGTGTGTGTGTGTGTGTTTGAATTGCCATCTGCAGTTACTTGCTTTCAGCCTGAAGAACTTCCATCAGTATTTCTTGTAAGGCAGGTCTGCTAGCAACAAATTCACTCAGTGCTTGTTTATTTTGTAAATGTCTTAATTTGCTTTCCTTTTTTGAAAGATAGATTTGCTGAATATGGGGTTGCTGGTTTACATTTTTTACTTTATCACATTGAATATGTTATCCCAATGCATTGTTTCCTCCAGAAGCTGACTGTTAATCTTATTGGAGCTCCCTTTTAAGAGACGAATCTTTTTTTTTTTTTTTCTTGTTACATTCAAGATTTTCTCTATGACTTTTATTATTTCTTTGACTTTCAGAACTTTTACTATGATGCATCTGTTTGGGAATCTCATTATCTTTATCCTACTAGAAGTTCATTAAGTTTCTTGGATGTGTAGGTTATTGGTTTTCAATAAATTTAGGGAGTGTTTTGATATTTCTTTGGACATTTTTTCTACGATTTTCTCTCTCTCTTCTCATTACTCCTATGTTGGTACACTTGATGGTGTCCTACATTTCTCAGAGACTCTGTTCAATTTTCTTCATTCTTTATCTGTCCTATTTTCCACTTGCATAATCTCTATCAACCTGTCTTCAAGTCTGCTAGCTCTTTCTTCTTCTAGTTGAAATTCGCTGAGCCCTTCTACTGAATTACTTATTTCAGTTATTGTACTTTTCAACTCCAGAATTTCCTTTTGGTTCTTCTTCCTATCTCATATGGATATTCTATATTTGATATAACATTGCCACCATATCTTTTACTTTTTAAAGAATGCTTTCCTTTAGTTTTGTGAACATATTTGTAAGGACGACTTTGAAGTCTTTTTCTATTAAATCTGACATCTACTTGCTATTTCAGGCAGTTTGCATTGCCTACTTTTTCCTCCCAGTGTATGAACCATATTTTCTTCTTTGTACATCTCATAATTTTTTTGTTGGAGGTTAGCCATTTTAGACAATATATTGTAGTAACTCTTGAGTATTGGTCCATTACCCACTCCAGGGTTGGTTATTGTTTATTATTATTTAGTGACTAGGTGGATTATACCAGTAAAGTCTATACCTATGCTCCCCCACCCTTGCCCCACACATTGTTAAGCCTCTGACCTATTACCCTGGAATGACAGTGATGTTGACAGGATTCTCTTTGCTTGACCATATCCAGCTGTTAAAAGTTCATGAATTGCCAGCTGATTACTTACTCTATTGTTTTCATCAAAGCCTTGGGAGCATAAATTGTTCTTCAAAGGAATTCAACCAAATTGTGGCTTCTTTGAAGAACCGTTTCTGAGTTCATGCTTGATATTTGTTCTGATCCCAGGAAGGCTCATAACTGGCTAAGTCTGCAGTTTCATTAAATCCACAAGTTTCACTGTCTTTTCACTGCCACCTCCGTTGTTCTTGAGACTGTCCTTAGGTTTGAATTTCTCCATGGTCTGTTGTAAATAAAATCAGTTCCTCTGGGAAGAGATTAGGAGCTATCTGTTTTGTTTTGTTTTGTTTTGTTTTTTTTTGGTCTGTGCCTCCTTTTGGGTAAAATCTGTGAGCCATGGCTCTGGAACTGGGGTTGGGGACAATGAAAAACTTCTAAGTGACACTCCTGCTCTAGGACTTGAACATTTGGAAGGGGGCATCTGCCTGAAGTGGAACCACTGACTCATGAGCCAGAGAAAGAACAAGATGATCAGGACCGCAGTCTTCTCAAACCATCACACCCAAGGTGCACCCTCAGTCTGGTAAGTGGGAACCGAGTGGAAGAAAGGAACTTTAACTGCTCCACCACACTTGCCTGGGACTCAGCCTCATCAGCACACAGCTGGGGTCAGGATGAGACATAATGACATACTGCTCCTCCCAGGAAGAAAGCCCTCTGACTACAAGTCAAGGGAAGAGAAAGTGATTGCAATCTGAAGTGGAGCACCGAGTCTGGGTAGGGGGCAGGTGGGAAGGGAGGGAGTGTCCTTGGTTCAAATATGACAGATTTTTGCTTTTTTTTTATAAAATTTTTATAGATTTTGATATGTTTCTCCATTTGCTGTTTGCAGGAGACATTATTTAACTTATATGCAGAGTACATCATGAGAAACGCTGGACTGGAAGAAACACAAGCTGGAATCAAGATTGCCGGGAGAAATATCAATAACCTCAGATATGCAGATGACACCACCCTTATGGCAGAAAGTGAAGAGGAACTAAAAAGCCTCTTGATGAAAGTGAAAGAGGAAAGCGAAAAAGTTGGCTTAAAGCTCAACATTCAGAAAACGAAGCTCATGGCATCTGGTCCCATCACTTCATGGGAAATAGATGGAAACAGTGTCAGACTTTATTTTTTTGGGCTCCAAAATCACTGCAGATGGTGATTACAGCCATGAAATTAAAAGACACTTACTCCTTGGAAGAAAAGTTATGACCAACCTGGATAGTATATTCAAAAGCAGAGACATTACTTTGCCTACTAAGGTCCATCTAGTCAAGGCTATGGTTTTTCCTGTGGTCATGTATGGACGTGAGAGTTAGACTGTAAAGAAGGCTGAGTGCCGAAGAATTGATGCTTTTGAAGTGTGGTGTTGGAGAAGACTCTTGAGAGTCCCTTGGACTGCAAGGAGATCCAACCAGTCCATTCTGAAGGAGATCAACCCTGGGATTTCCTTGGAAGGGATGATGCTAAAGCTGAAACTCCACTACTTTGGCCACCTCATGAGAAGAGTTGACTCATTGGAAAAGACTCTGATGCTGGGAGGGATTGGGGGCAGGAGGAGAAGGGGACGACTGAGGAAGAGATGGCTGGATGGCATCACGGACTCTATGGACGTGAGTCTGAGTGAACTCCGGGAGATGGTGATGAACAGGGAGGCCTGGCGTGCTGCGATTCATGGGGTCGCAAAGAGTCGGACACGACTGAGCGACTGAACTGAACTCAACTGAAAAGCTTAAAATCTCACTATGAAATTTTAACATATTACTCTTTTGAAAAATATACTGTGACTTGTTTACAGACTTTAACTTCTTTCCGTTGGCAACTACTGGGCCCAGTCTCAATTATGCTCATCAGTAGATTCTTTTTTCTTCAGAGTTAAAAAAACACCCCATAAAAAGCAAGTCTGCTAAGAATAGTTCAAAATATTATTGATATATTCTGAATTCTTTCTAGGTTGAGAATATTTAGCCAAAGAACTGCATTAAAAAATACTGGCATTGTTTTTTCTTTTTCCTTGAATACATTTTTTAATTATTTGAAGTATAGTTGAACTCAACTGTTCATTTTCATTTAGTTTTAAAATTATTGTTCTATCATTGTTGGTTTTATATTTTAATATGAAACCATTAACATGATTACAAAAGTCAACATTATTAAAAAGAAACAAAAACTTCACCCTTTCACCCCTTGTAGCCAACCAATTTTGTTTCTGGCTTACCTTTCTGTTTCTTCAATAGAAACAAGCATATATATATAAATATAATCGAGGGACAAAGGATCAAAATCCCCATGGAAAAAATGTGTAAAATAATAAAGAGAATCTATTTTAGAAATATTAGCTATTATTCTGCATTATATGTAGTAAACATTTCCTCCCAGTTTGCTGTCTTTTTACTTTATGGTGTTTTTTTAACCATGTAAAAGTTTTTTATTAAAAAAATGTTAATTAAGTCAAATTTACCAATTTTAAATTTTATTACATCTGGTTTTAAATTGTAGTTAGAAAGTATTTCTCTTCACTAAGGCTACAGAGGAATTTTCTAATGTTTTCTCCTGATGCTTGGTTTTATTTTTTAATATTTAGACCCCTATACATTTGGGGTTTATTTTTGTGTATGGAGTGAGATATGAATCTACTTAATTTTTTAATAGCTTTTCAGTTGTCCTAGAACCATTTATTAAAATGTCCATCATTTCTGTAGAGATTTGAGATGCTATCTTTGTCTTAAACTTTATGTGTATCTGGGTCTACTTTTTGACATGGTATTCACTTCACAGGTGTGTTTGTCTATTGCTACACCACTACCCCACTGTTTTACCTAAAGATGCCTTATTGTATATTTTATTTTTTATAAATAAAGTTGGATTTGTGAAGCATTAAAAAAAATTACTGTCTTGGGTTAGTTGCAGCATGTTGAATCTTTCATTATGGCAGGAGGGCTTTGTTGCCCCTTGGCGTGTGGGATCTTAAGTTTCCCAACCAGGGTTTTTACCCACGTCCCCTGCATTTTGGGGGCAGATTCCAAACCAATGGGCCACCAGGGAAGTCCTGATTGTGTATTTTAATATCTTATAAGACTACTTTTCCCTTATAGTTTTTCCTCTTTAGTGATTTCCTGGCTATTCTTTTTAAAAATATTTATTTGCTTGGCTATACCAGGTGTTAGTTGTAGCACATGGGATCTTAGATCTTCACTGAGGCATGGTGTGGTATGTGGGACTAATTCTCTGACCAAGGATCACATCTGGGTCCCCTACACTGGGAGCTCAGAGTCTTAGCCACTGGACCACCAGGGAAGTCCCTGGGTATGCTTTCTTGTTTTTTAACAGATTGATTCTGTTGTTTTCCTTTCTCTGGAGAAGTCGCACACCGCTTGTATATCCAATACCAGCATCTCTGGGAATCCCTTCCCCCACCTACTCTAAGCAAGCCTCTAAGGAGATTTTCCCTTCTGCCCAAACCCAAATGCTCTCACCAGGCACACTCCATAATCCATTCGTAAGCATTCTTGTCCTAAGGACGGTAAGGGAGGCAGCCAGGGCTGAGTGTCACCAAAAAACCAAACGCACAAGGGAGCATGCACCCTCACTACCTTGGCAATAAGTGCAACTGGGCTTTCAGGGCTTGGAAGGACACTGTTGGGCAGCCACGTGAGAGCACAGGAGGGGTGCCTGCATCTGTCTCCAATGGGCTCCCCTATACTTGCCTAGCCACTGCTTCCACACTGCTGAAATAGAGGTACAAAAAATACCCTGAAAGTCTGACCCATTTGGGGGCACTTATCTCATACAACATTCTACATATTCCCCTTCCCCACCAAATCTGCAAAAGCAAGATCGATTCCCAAAATGAGTGCTTAAATCTCACCCCAAAAGATTACTGCTGTCTACAACCTCAACCTCAAGGATGCATTTTCCCAAACTGAATGGCTGAGAATGAGAATATATTCTAAAGAGTTCTTGTCATCACACTTAACACTAAAGAAAATTTGAGAAAACACCTAAGTCAGTTTGCATGTATCATTTGGACCAGAAATATAGTGTTTAAAAATGGAACACCATCCTGCTTTTGGGGACCAAGGGCACAGTCTGGCATATATGTGATCACGTTAGACCAAAGAAGCATGTTGATTTTATATATTTGAATTAAAGGAAGATTTGTAGAAGGATCCCTACTACAAGTAAAACCTGCCCGCCCATGTCGATTACCCAGACCTCTTGGAACAGCTGCAACTGAAAACTCCAATGAGCATCTGACACCTTTGCGCTGGAGCTCACCCCACCCTCACCCCTACTCCCAGGCCCACCCCTTTGGCACGGAAAACATACACACTGCAGCTAAGGACCACATCGCAAATGATCTCTGTAGATTCATAGGCAGTGTCCATTTCGAGTGAATGAATCCACCTCGGATCTAAAAGGGAACTATCTGTTTGTGCTTCCACCTCTGACAGCTAGATAAAATTCCCATTTTACAGAGGAGCTCAATCTAAACCGCAAGTCAGGAGTGTCAGAAAGGCTTTATCATAGATTGAGGGCTGTAGTGACGACCGCGGAGGACTGAATACAACGATTCCAACGAATACTACGGATGAGGCACATTAAAGAAAGGAGGAAATGGGCGATCACGCAGGCAGACATCGGAATATGCTAAGAAATCAGTGTCACCATGAAAAGATCATGCAGCTAGAGTTCTGAGCCAGAGCTATTCAAATAAATGCTGTGTGAAACAAGGATGTGGGGAAAGGGAAGCCTTGGAGGGGTGGTGGGGAGAGTTGGGTGAAAGGGACCAAAGGGATTCTCAAGTTTATGTTGAAATTTCTGGTGAGGTGAGCTGTGTCCTCCGATTTGATTACGTTTTTTTTTTTTTTTTTTTTCTGCCACTGTCATGGAAACAAGGTGACTTTAGTCAACTACATTCCTCCGGTGGCAAGACAAGTAAGATGCACTGCAGAGGCAGAAGAGCCAGGATCAAGATCTTTCATGCTCCCGCAAACGCGCAGGCCGGTGCGTGAGTTTCAGGAACAGGCACAGCGTGGCTGGGTTCCTCTCAGGGATTCATCAGATCCCCTGGCCCGACGGGGAGACAGTTTCCTGCAGAACGAGGTGCAGGAGGTGGTTTTGCTCGGCGCTCAGCAGAGGCCACATCTCTACCTGCAGCAACTTGACGGCCTCCGTGTCCTTCTCGTGTGTGGCCATGACCAAGGACTGAAGCAGCAGGAAAAGCTCCTCGGGCAGCGGGCCGCTGCTGTCCTGCCCGTGGCCGTCGAAAGCCTCCCAGGCATACTTCTCCAGGGTGTGTGCGTGCTCCGGTAGGAGCTTGGCGGGCGGCGGCTGCAGGAGCAGCAGCAGCAGCACGCGGGACACCTCGCAGCGGACCAGCACGTCAGCGAAGGCACCCAGCATGGCCGGGGCGGCGGTGGCTGGCGGCCCAGCGCCGGACTGGAGCGGCGGGGCGAGGGCCGCGGGGACGGCAGACTGCGGCCCGGGCGGTGGGGGCGGCGGCGGCAGGGGCTGCGGCAGGGGGCCGCCGAACTCCCGCGCCAGGCGCTGCATGTGCGTGAAGAGTGCCAGCGCGCTGCTGTAGTCCCGCGCCAGCAGCTGGCAGGACGCGGCGTGGCCGAGCGCCTGCAGGGCGGCCAGGGGCAGCTGGGGCAGCTGCAGCTGCGCGGCGCGCTGGAAGTGGCCGGCGGCGGCGGCCGGCTGGCCCAGGTCGCGCAGGGCGGCTGCCAGCTCGAGGCAGAGTGCGGCGGCCGCGGCCGGCTGCCCGAGCTCCAGGTGCAGGCGCACAGCAGCGCCCAGCGCGGCTGCGGCGGCCTGTAGGGCCTCCCCGGCGGTGGCGGGGCAGGCCAGGCGCTGGCGCGCATCGCGCTCCTGCCGCAGAAAGAGGCGAGCGGCCTCGGTCAGCGCCAGCGCCTCGCCGGGCCCATGGAAGAGCGCCTGTTGGCAGCGCGCCACAGCCAGCTGGCACCAGGCCGCGTACGGCAGGCACTCCTGGGCCCGCAGCTCACGGCCGAGCTGGGCGAACTGCTCGCCGGCCTCCGCCACGTTCGGCTTCCGCAGGAACCGCTTCTTGAGCTTGTTGGACACCTGGCGGTAGCGCGCCAGGAAATCTCCCGGCTCGGGGCCTGGGCCCGCGCCACCGCCCAGGCCGGCCGCGGAAGCCGCCATCTTCGCCTCCCTGGCCCTTCCAGGCGCGCTGACGCTACCGGGCGGCGACAGGCGACGTGCCCTGCGTCCGGCTCGGGGCCACAGCGCGACCGCGCCGGCGCGGCAGCCCAGATGCTCCCGTCGCCGGGGTGATACGCAAAAGAGCGGGCGCGGAGGTGGGGCCATGATTGGCTGCCGGCGCCATATGCAAATCGGGGGTCCTGCGCCGGCCCTAGCTGGGAGCCCGCTGTTGCTAGGTGACAGCTTGCTCCCGCAGGTTGCCAAGCAGGGCATCTCCTGGCATCTCTAAAGGCACACGACCAAAAAGTCAACTGGTGACCACGAGTGACCCTGATTCCGACTTTGCATAATTGCGGGTTGTGTCCCGCCCANGCCCTAGCTGGGAGCCCGCTGTTGCTAGGTGACAGCTTGCTCCCGCAGGTTGCCAAGCAGGGCATCTCCTGGCATCTCTAAAGGCACACGACCAAAAAGTCAACTGGTGACCACGAGTGACCCTGATTCCGACTTTGCATAATTGCGGGTTGTGTCCCGCCCACCCCAGTTCCCATCCCGCTGCAGTCTTGCGGTCTAGGCCCCTGCCCCCATACCCCTGTCAAGCACGCTGTCCACCATCCCTGCATCACACGCCGTGAGGCGGTTGGTCACTTTGGCACCTTCACCCTACACGATGCCGTCCTTTCAGTCTTGAACGTCACCACCAGGACCCCGGTCCCTCTGGGGACTTGGCCTGGCTCCTACTTGCTCAGAGCCAACGGGGGAGCCTTCTTTTCCCTGGCCTCCCCCCAGACCCCTCTCCACCGCACCCCCGCTACAGCCAGCCTCTCACCGGCGTCACCGCATGCGCTGTCACCGTGGGCGACCGCTCCTCTCTGCCTGCCATCCCCGACTGCACCCGTACCCACAACACTCCCACTCTGCTCCAGTCAGACCCCTGACCCCCACCTCTCCAAAGAGGGGTGTCCCACCACCACCTCCCAGGCCAAGTGACTGAAGCACACACAGGGATGTCTTGAAACACTTTGATTGATTCGACATGACTGGGCCTGAGGCACTGGGCTGTGCGGTCGGTCATTGAGCAGACCTGCCACCCGAAAGCCGGGGGGAGGCCGGTCTGGGGGTCAGGCACACGGGACCCGGGACCTGGGACCCACGACCCAGGGTTGAGCAGCTAGTTCCGGGCTGGGGCCACCAAGGAGATGGTTGTCATCCCACCGCCATGCCCACCAGCTCTGGGGTGATGCGCCTCTGACCGCTGTTCTGGGCCTCGTTGCCTGCCAGCTCCAGGACCTTGGCAGTCAGATGCTGCATAATGGCTGCTAGGAAGATGGGTGCAGACGAGCTCAGGCGCTGGGTGTAATGGCCTCCCCGCAGGAGGCGCTCCATGTGGCTCATGGAGAAGAACAGCTCGGCACCAGCGGTGCGGGAGTGGCGACCAGACGACCTTCGACGGCCCCTTTCCCTGGGCATGCTGACCGTTAAGCCCGCTTTCTCCAAGGCCTTGCTTTGCGGTGCAATGGGATGAGGTGTGATGGGATGAGATGCGGTGGGATGATATGCGGTGGGATGAGTCAGATGGGCCCAATCTCTCAAGACAACTGGTACTCTCAGATCTCTACTCCGTATCCTAGCAACCACGAGCCGGCCCCTCATTGGTCGGGGCACACGCTCTGTGACAGGCAGACCCCCCTGAGATCACTGCTTTCCCATGCCTCCCCACCCCACCCCCACCTCCGCAGGCTTGAACCTGCAAAGAAATGGTGCTGGCAGAATCCTGCTCACCCTGTCCATTGGACCCTCTCTTTGTTGGAACTCTCCCTTTCCATGGGAGGAAACCTTTATACAGAGAAGGCAGCAGACCACCCAGTGGCACCAAGTATACACTGGTGGTGCTGGGCCATCAACACCACTGTGTCTAGTTCCAGAACGTTGGCACCACCTCAAAGAGAAACCCCTGTACGAACCAGGCAGTCAATCCCCACTGCCCCCTCCTGCAGTTTTTCCCATCCCACCCTACCCTGCATAGTCCTCAGGCAACCAACCACTCATCAGCTTCCTATCAACATCCCTTTGTCTGTTCTGGAGAATTCCTAGAGATGGAGGCATATAATAAATAGGTGGCCTTCTGTGTCTGGCTGCTGTCACTGAGCATAGGGCCCATGCACGTGGTAGCACGAATCAGCACTTCTTTCCTTTTCCTGGCTGCATAGTATTCCACTGTATGGCTAGACCACACATGTTTTCTGTCTGCTCAGCAGTGGATGGACATTTGGGTGACTTCTCCCTTGTGCCTACTGTGGTGGACATTCTTCTGTGGGATTCTATGTGAATACCTGTTTTCAACTCTTTGGGATGTATGTCCATGAATAGATTTATGTTTTTTTTTTCCAGACTCTTAATTCTGTTCCATTGATCTATGTGTCCATCCTTATGCTAGTACCACACAGTTTTGATAGCTGCAGCTTTGGGGTAAGTTTTGAAATCCAGATGTAGGTGTCCATCATGCCTCAGTACACTGTCCCAAAATATATATTGTTAGTCTGTTTACTGGCCTTCCTGAAAGGGACCTAGAGGCTTTTAGTCAATGCGATTTTGAATTAGGAGAATACCTTTTGGGGCCTCTTGGACACTGGTTCTGATCTCATACTAATTCCACGATGCCCCAAGTGTCACTATGGTCCATCAGTCATAGTAGGAGCTTACGGAGGTCAAGGGATCAATGAAACTTTAGCTTAGGCCCACCTCCATTGGGTCCAGTGTGAAACCAAACCAATCCTGTGCTTGTCTACACAGTTCTGGAATGCAAAATTAGGATAGACATATTCAGTAGCTGGCAGAGTCCACAACTCATCTGTTCCCTGACCTGCAGAGTGAGGGCTATTTTGGCATGGATGGTGAAATGGAAGCAATTAGAATTGCCTCTATCTAGAAATAGAGTAAACCAAATCATTACACATACCTGTGTGGATTTCAGCGATTTGCAGTACCATCAAGGGCTACAAACATGCAGGAGTGATGATTTCCTTCATATCCCCATTAAAGTAACCTATTTGGCCCGTGTAGAAAACAGACGGAGAAGGCAATGGCAACCCACTCCAGTACTCTTGCCTGGGAAATCCCATGGACGGAGGAGCCTGGTAGGCTGCAGTCCATGGGGTTGCGAAGAGTTGGACAGGACTGAGCAACTTCACTTTCACTTTTCACTTTCATGCACTGGAGAAGGAAATGGCAACCCACTCCAGTATGCTTGCCTGGAGAATCCCAGGGACAGGAGCCTGGTGGGCCGCCATCTATAGGGTCACACAGAGTCAGACACGACTGACGTGACTTAGCAGCAGAAAACAGATGGTCTTGGAGAATGAGAGTGGGTTTTCATTAGATTGATCAGGTGGTGATTTCAATTTCAGGTACTATACCAATGTAGTTTCATTGCTTGAGTAAATTGACATCTCCAGTGCCATGCTACCTGCCCCCTTCATGGATCACAGCCTTGTCATGGTGACGGCACTTGCACAACTCAATGAAGCTATGAGCCATGCCATGCAGGTCCACTGAAGATGGATCAGTCATATTGGAGAGTTCTGACATATTGTGGTCCACTGGAAGAGGAAATGACAACCCACTCCAGTATTCTTTCCTCGAGAACTCCATGGACTATAGGAAAAGGTAAAAAGATATGACACTAGAAGATGAGCTCCCAAGGTTGGAAGGTGTCCAATATGCTACTGGTGAAGAGTGGAGGGCAATTACTAATAGTTCCAGAAAGAATGAAGTGGCTGGGCCAAAGCGGAAACAACACTCAGTTGTGGATATGTCTGGTGCTGAAAGTTAAGTCTGATGCTATAAAGAACAATATGACTAGGAACAATATTGCATAGGAAGGTCAGGTCCATTAATCAAGTTACATTGCATGTGATCAAGCAGGAGATGGCAAGAGAAAATGTCAACATCTTAGGAATCAGTGAACAAAATGAACAATGGGAATGGACGAATTTAATTCAGATGACCATTATATTTACTAGTGTGGGCAAGAATCCCTTAGAAGAAATGGAGTAGCCCTCATAGTCAACAAAAGAGTCTGAAATGCAGTACTTGGATGCAACCTTAAAAATGACAGAATGACCTCAGTTCGTTTCCAAGTAAACCATTCAACATCACAGTAATCCAAGTCTANATCCCTTAGAAGAAATGGAGTAGCCCTCATAGTCAACAAAAGAGTCTGAAATGCAGTACTTGGATGCAACCTTAAAAATGACAGAATGACCTCAGTTCGTTTCCAAGTAAACCATTCAACATCACAGTAATCCAAGTCTATACCCCAACCATTGATGCCAAATAAGTTGAAGTTGACCAGTTCTGTGAAGACCTACAACACCTTCTAGAACTAACACCAAAAAAAAAAAAAAAAAAAGATGTTCTTTTCATCACAGGAGATTGGAAAGCAAAAGTAAAAACTCAAAAGACACCTGGAATAACAGGCAAATTTGGCCTTAGTGTACAAGATGAAGCAGGGCAAAAGCAAAGAGAGTTTTGTCAAGGGAACACACTGGTCATAGCAAACACCCTCTTCCAACAACACATGAGATGACTCTACACATTGACATCATCAGATGATCAATACTGAAATTAAATTGATTATACTTTTGCATCTAATGATGCAGAAACTCTGTATAGTCAGTAAAAACAAGACGTGGAGGTGATTGTGGCTCAGATCATGAGCTCCTTATTGCAAAATTAGGCATGAATTGAACAATGTAGGGAAAACCAATAGGCCATTCAGATATGAAAAAAGTGAAAGTGAAGTCGCTAAGTCGTGTTCAACTCTTTGTGACTCCATGGATTGTAGCCCAAGGAATTTTCCAGGCAAGAGCACTGTGGTGGGTTGCCATTTCCTTCTCCAGGGGATCTCCTGCCCCAGGGATCAAACCTAGGTCTCCTGCATTGCAGGCAGAGGCTTTACCTCTGAACCACCAGGGAAGTCCCTAACCTATATCAAATCCCTTATGATTATACAGTGGAGGTGATGAATAAATTCAAGGGATTAGATGTGGTAGACAGAGTGCCTGAAGGACTATGGACGGAGGATTATAATACTGTACAGTAGGCGGTGACCAAAACTATCCCCCCAAAAAGGAATGCAAAAAGGTGAAGCGGTTGTCTGAGGAGGTTTTACAAACATCTGAGAAAAGAAGACAAACAGAAGGCAAAGGATAAAGGGAAATATATACCCAACTGAATGCAGAGTTCCAGAGAATAGCAAGAAGAAATAAGGAAGACTTATTAAATGAACAGTGCAAATAGAGGAAAACCACAGACTATGTGGATCACAGCAAACTCCAGTGGAAAATTCTTAAAATGATGGGAACACCAGACCACCTTACCTGTCTTCTGAGAAACCTGTATACAGGTCAAGAAGCAAGAGTTAGAACCAGACATGGAACAACAGACTGACTCAGAAATGGGAAAGGAATGTGACAAGGATATGTATCGTCATTCTGCTTATTTAACTTATATGCAGAGTACATCATGTGAAATGCCAGGCTTGATGAATCACAAGCTGGAATCAAGATTGTTGAGAGACATGTCAACAACCTCAAATACGCAACTGATACCACTCTAATGGCAGAAAGCAAAGAGGAACTAAAGAGCCTCTTGATGACAGTGAAAGAAGAGAGTGAAAAAGCTGGCTTAAAAACTGAGTTCGTAGCATCTGCTCCCATAATTTCATGGCAAATAGAAGGTGAAAAATGTGTATGTAGTGACAGTTTTCCTCTTGTTGGGCTCCAAAATCATGCGGATGGTGAGTGCAGCCATAAAATTAAGAGATGCTTGCTCCTTGAAAGAAAAGCCATGGTAAACTTAGTTCAGTTCAGTTCAGTTTAATTGTTTAGTCATGTCCGACTTTTTGTGACCCCATGAACCACAGCACTCCAGGCCTCCCTATCTATCACCAACTGACGGAGTCTACCCAAACCCATGTCCATTGAGTCAGTGATGCCATCCAACCATCTCATCCTCTGTCATCCCCTTCTTCTCCTGCTTTCAATCTTTCCCAGCATCAGGGTCTTTTCCAATGAGTCAGTTCTTCGGATCAGGTGGCCAAAGTATTGGTGTTTCAGCGTCAACATCAGTCCTTCCAATGAACACCCAAGACTGATCTCTTTTAGGATGGACTGGTTGGATCTCCTTGCAGTTCAAGGGACTCTCAAGAGTCTTCTCCAATACCACACTTCAAAAGCATCAATTCTTCAGTGCTCAGCTTTCTTTATAGTCCAACTCTCACATCCATACATGACTACTGGAAATACCATAGGCTTTGACTAGACCAACCTTTGTTGACAAAGTAATGTCTCTGCTTTTTAATATGCTGTCTAGGTTGATCATAACTTTCCTTCCAAGGAGTAAGCATCTTTTAATTTCATGGCTGCAATCACCATCTGCAGTGATTTTGGAGCCCAGAAAAATAAAGTTTCCACTGTTTCCCCATCTATTTGCCATGAAGTGATGGGACTGGTTGCTGAACGTTGAGCTTTAAGCCAACTTTTTCACTCTCCTCTTTCACTTTAATCAAGAGGCTCTTTAATTCTTCTTCATTTTCTTCCATAACAGTGGTGTCATCTGCATATCTGAGGTTATTGATATTTCTCCCAGAAATCTTGATTCCACCTTGTACTTCCTCCACCCAGTGTTTCTCATGATGTACTCTTCATGTAAGTTAAATAAGCAGGGTGACAATATACAGCCTCGCCATACTCCTTTTCCTATTTGGAACCAGTCTGTTGTTCCATGTCCAGTTCTAACTGTTGCTTCTTGTCCTGCATACAGGTTTCTCAAGAGGCAGGTCAGGTGTCTGGTATTCCCATCTCCTTCAGAATTTTTCACAGTTTATTGTGATCCACACAGTCAAAGGCTTTGCCATAGTCAATAAAGCAGAAATAGATGTTTTTCTGAAACTCTCTTGCCTTTTTGATGATCCAGAGGATGTTGGCAGTTTGATCTCTGGTTCCTCTGCCTTTTCTAAAACTAGCTTGAACATCTGAAAGTTCATGGTTCACGTATTGCTGAGACAGTGTATTAAAAAGCAGAGACATCGCTTTGCTGACTAAGGTGGGCATGGTTAAAGCTATGGTTTTTCCAATGGTCATGTACAGATGTGAGAGTTGGACCCTAAAGAAGGCTGAGTGCTGAAGAATTGATGCTTTCAAAATTTTGTTGATGGAGAAGACTCTTGAGAATGTTTTGGACTGCATGGAGATCAAACAATTGAATTCTACAGGAAATAAACCATGAATATTTATTAGACTGTAGCCATGAAATTTAAAAACAAAACAAAACAAAACAAAACAACGCTTGCTCCTTGGAAGAAAAGCTATGACCAGCCTAGACAGCATATTAAAAAGCAGAGACATTACTTTGCCAACAAAAGTCCTTCTAGGCAAAGCTATGATTTTTCCAGTAGTCATATATGGATGTGAGAGTTGGACTATAAAGAAAGCTAAGCTCCAAAGAATTGATGCTTTTGAACTGTGGTGTTGGAGAAGACTCTTGAGAGTCCCTTGGACTGCAAAGAGATCCAACCAGTCCATCCTAAAAGAGATCAGTCCTGGGTGTTCATTGGAAGGATTGATGTTGAAGCCCAATACTTTAGCCACCTGATGTGAAGAACTGACTCACTGGAAAAGACCCTGATGCTGGAAAATATTGAAGGCAGGAGGAGAAGGGGTCAACAGAGGATGAGATGGTTGGATGGCATCACCAACTCAATGTACATGAGCTTGCGTAAACTCTGGGAGTTAGTGATGGACAGGGAGGCCTGGTGTGCTGCAGTCCATGGGGGTCACAGAGTCAGACATGATTGAGTGACTGAATTGAACTGAACTGATTCATTAGAACGACTGATGCTGAAGCTGAAACTCCAATGTTTTGGCCACCTAATGGGAAGAGCAAACTCACTAGAAAAGACCCTGGTGCTGGGAAAGGCTGAGGGCAGGAGAAGAGGGTGGCAGAGGATGAGATGGTTAGGTAGGATCACCGACTCAATGCCCATGAGTTTGAACAAATTCCTGGAAATAGTGGAGGACAGGGAATTCTGGCATGCTGCAGCCCATGGGGTCACAAACAGTCAGACTCAACTTAGTGACTAAACAACAGCAACAACTACAGTGCTACCTGTATGGAGCTACTTAGCTAACAAATGCCTTTTTCTCCATATCTGTCCCTAAGTCCCACCACATGCAGTTTGTTTTCAGCTTGCAAGAGCTGCAGTATACCTTCCTTAGGGATATATTATCTCTCCATCCCTACATCATCATTTAGTTAGCAATAATGTTGATCACCTTGTCCTTCCTTGGGGTATCACATTGGTCCGTTATAATACATTGATGACATTATGCTAATTGGACCTAGTGAGCAAGAAGTAGCATCTTCTCTGAAAGTGAAAGTGTTAGTTGCTCAGTTGTGCCTAACTCTTTTCAACCCCGTGGACTGCAGCCAACCAGGCTCCTCTGTCCATGGGATTTTCCAGGCAAGGAAACTGGAGTGGGTTGCCATTTCCTTCTCCAACTTTTCTCGACTTACTGATAAGATATCTACCTGCACGAGGTGGGAATAAATCAAACTAAAATTCAGAACTCTTCTATCTTGGTGGAATAGCTAGGTGTCCAGTGTGGGGCATGTGGAGATATCCCTTTTAAGATAAAGGATAAGTTGTTGCTTCTGGCCACTACTACAACCACAAGAGAGGCACAACACCTAGTGGGCCACTTTGGAGTTTGAAGGTAACGTTCCTCATTTGGTTGGTTATTCTAGACATTTCCGAGTGACTCAGAAACTGCTAATTTTGAGTAGCATTCAGAACCAGAGAAGGCTTGGCAAGAGATCCTTGCACATATGATTCAGCAGACCTAGTACTGCTTGAAAGTGTCAGTGGCACATGGGGCTGGTGTTTGGAGCCTTTGATAGGATAATACTGGGTTTTGGAATTTTTTCTAGATGACTATTCTTCTTTTGAGAAACAGCTTTTGGCCAGATACCAGACCTTAGTAGAGGCTGAATGTTTAGCAATGGGCCACCAGGTTACCATGTAACTTGAGCTGCCCATCATAAAATGGGTGATATCTGACCCACCAAGCCAAAAATTTGCCGGTATACAGCAGCACTCCATCATCCAAAGGAAGTGGTCCAAATTCTCATGGTCCATACTTTTGTTACACTACCTTCTCTATCCTAGCTTGCACCTGTGGCCTTGTGCAGTGTTCTCTATGATCATTTGTCAGAACAAGAAAAAACTTGGGCCTGGTTTATAGATGGTTCTGCATGATATACAGGCACCACCTACATGTGGACAGCTGCAGCACAAGAGCCTCTCTCTGGAGCATCTCTGAAGGACATGGTGAAAGAAAATCCTCCCAAAACTTAAATGAATGCACCTGGCTGTTTGCTTGGGAGGAGAACTGGCTAGATGTGTGGTTATATACCAGTCCATGGGCCCTGGCCAATAGTTCAGCTGGACGATCAGGGACTTGGGAGGAATATGATTGGAAAATTGACAACAAAGTAATTTGGGGAAGAGGTATGTGGATAGACCTCTCTGAATGGGCAAAAAATGTGCAGATTTTTGTGTCCCATGTGACCATTCACCAAAGAGTAACTTCAGAGGAGGAGGACGTAAATAATCAAGGATAGGATGACCCATTCTGCGGATTCCAATTGGCCTCTTTCCCCAGGCACAAAGTGTCTTGTTTGCCATAGGAAGTGTTCATGGTAGCAGGTTTGGAGGTGATATGTGCTTGGGTGCCCACTCATCAAGTCCAGCCCAGCTATGGTCACTGCTGAGTGCCCAGTCTGTCAGCAACAGAGACCAGTACTGACTCCTAACATGATACCAATCCCCTGACTGATCAGCCAGCTCCCTGGTGGCAGGTTAGTGTTAGGACCCCTTTCCTTGTGGAAAAGGCAGTGAAGAGTTTTCTCCTTACTGCAATGGACACTCAGTGTGGCCACAGATTTTCCTCCTCTGCACACAAGGCTTCTGCCCAAACTGCCCCCTGTAGCCTCACAGAGCACCTCGTCTGGCTTCACGGCCTTCCAGGCAGCACTGTTCTGACGAAGGAAGTCGCTTCACAGCACAAGAAGTGCAGCAGTGGGTCCCTGCCCATGGAATTGACTGGTGTTACCCTCCAGCGTGAAGGAGCTGGCTTGGTGGGTAGAAGGGTGGCAGGCCCTCTTTCAGGCTCAGTTGTTGTATCAGCTGGGTGGTGGCACCTCTGAGGTAAGGCCAGGGTCTCTAGAAGGCTATGTACACAAGGCTGTGCACACAAGGCTGTATACGCTCTGACTCAGCATTCAGTGTATGGAGCTGTTTATCTAGCAGCCATGATTCGTGGTGTGGGCATCAGGGGCTGGAAATGGGGGCAGCACCAGTCTCCACTACTGCCAGTGGCCCATGAGAAAAAGCTCTGCTTCCTGTCTCTGCAGCATTCTGCTCCACTGGCCTTGAGGTCTTAGTTCCGTGGGGTGGGTGCTTCTATGAGGAAACACCATAATAATTCCATTGAACTGGAAGTAAAAATTGTCACTCAACCTCTTTGGGCTTCTCATGCCTCTGAATCAACAGGCAAGGAACAGAGTTCCTGCACTGGCTGGGGTGATAGCTCCTGACCACCAATGGGAAATTGAACTGCTGCTCCACACTGAAGGTAAAGAAGATGATGTCTGGATTATGGGACATCCCCTAGGGTGTCTCTGAGTATCAGTTACCATGCCCTATGATTAAAGTCAAAGGAAAGCTATAATAACCCAATTCAGGCAGGACTACCAATGGCCCATATCCTAGAGTACTGAAGTCATCCTACCAGCTAAAGAACCACAATCAGTTGAGGTGCTTGATGAGGACAAATGGAATATGGAAGAGATAATGAAAGAAAGTAAACATGAATACCAGCAATGAACATATGACCAGTTACAGAAGCAAGGATTATAACTGTCACAAGTATTTCTTCCTCATTTTGTTATGAATATGTTTGTATGTGTGTATATGCATATATTCAGAAAATATCTTTATTTTTATTACTCTTCTATTGCTTTATTATGTAACCTCTATCATATAGAGGTTATTGAGTTTATATCATAGTATTTTAGTATCATTAACTTTCCATCATATTATTCAAGTTAAGGATACCAGGGGAAGAGTTAACATTACTTGAAGGCTTTACATCCTCTTCTAGGGAAAAGTGTGTTTTAGTTTGCATTGCATAATACTTATGTTATTAATAGATGGAATTAAGATCTGTTTTTGTCTTTACTTGGAGATTAAGTATGATCTAAGGTAATCGTGTATAAGTGGGAGGGGGGTTCAGGATGGGGAACACATGTACACCTGTGGCAGATTCACGTTGATGTATGGCAAAACCAATACAATATTGTAATTAGCCTCCAATTAAAATACATAAATTTATATTTAAAAAAAGAAAATGTTTTGGTTGTATTTGAATGGCAAACTGAGTAAAGATTGGCCCTCACCAACATGGTGGGTGCCCAAATAGAATAAAAAGTCAAAAGAAGGGCCAATTTCCTTTCTTCTTGAGCAGGGACACCTATATTTGCCTGTGTTTGTATGTTGGAGGTCATGGTTCTAGGGCCTTCAGCCTCTGACGGTTTTACCAGTCAGGACCTCCTACTTCAGTGAGTGAAAGTAAAAGTGAAAGTGAAGTCGCTCAGTCGTGTCCGACTCTTTGTGACCCCGTGAACTGTAGCTCACCAGGCTCCTCTGCCCATGGGATTCTCCAGGCAAGAATACTGGAGTGGGTTGCCATTTCCTTCTCCAGGGGATCTTCCCGACCCAGGGATCGAACCCAGGTCTCCTGCATTGCAGGCAGTCGCTTTAACCTCTGAGCCACCTGGGAAGCAAATGAAGTGAAAGTTACTCAGTCATGTTCAACTCTTTGAGACCCAATGGACTATACAGTCCATGGAATTCTCTAGGCCAGACCACTGGAGTGGGTAGCCTTTCCCATCTCCAGGGGATCTTCCCAACCCAGGGATCGAACCCAGGTCTCTCACATTGCAGGAGGATTCTTTACCAGCTGAGCCACAGGAGAACTGTACCACCAGCTTTGCTGGTTCTCCAGCTTGCAGATGGTAGTTTGTGGAATTTCTCAGCCTCAATAAACTGTGTGAACTGTATATCTGTATTTATCTAATTGTGTCTGATTTTTCTGGAGAACACTGAAAAATACACTTGTTTTGAGGTACTGTTTGTTAAGCTTCTCCAATGTAAAGTTACACCCCCACCCCCACTTTCATACTCTTTGGAAGCAAGTCACTCTAGGACTGGGGAGTTAAGCTCCACTTCCTTGAGAGGGAACTAGCTCATAACTTATTTGGAATTCTTCTGTATGGGAGATCTGCTTCTTCTCTATGTATTTATTTATTTGTATCCATATGGAATCATGTATATTTATTTTATACTTTGGGTTATAATCCAATACAATAGTGTTTGTTTGTGTTGCTCAAATTGTTCCAGCTTTGGGAGTTCTTTCACATTGACTCCTCTGTCCATTTGCCATGCACTCATATTTTGCCTTTTTTTTTTTTTTTTTTTGAGCACTTCCTCTCTTTCTGATTCTACAGAATGCTCCAGGCTCATTTTGTATTTGTCCCTGCCCCAACACTTCTCCAATGAATCCTGGTCCTTTTCTTTGGAGAATAATTTGAAACCAGTATCTTAATACTGGGTGTATTTGTTACTACTGGGGTACCATTGTTCCTGGACAGAGCTAGGAAAGTTACTCGTGTATATCAGTTCAGCCACTCAGTCGTGTCCGACTCTTTGCGACCCCATGAATCGCAGCACGCCAGGTCTCCCTGTCCATCACCATCTCCCAGAGTTCACTCAGACTCACGCCCATCGAGTCAGTGGTGCCATGCAGCCATCTCATCCTCGGTCGTCCCCTTCTCCTCCTGTCCCCAATCCTTCCCAGCATCAGAGTCTTTTCCAATGAGTCAACTCTTCGCATGAGGTGGCCAAAGTACTGGAGCTTCAGCTTTAGCATCATTCCTTCCAAAGAAATCCCAAGGCTGATCTCCTTCAGAATGGACTGGTTGGATCTCCTTGCAGTCCAAGGGACTCTCAAGAGTCTTCTCCAACACCACAGTTCAAAAGCATCAATTCTTCGGCGCTCAGCCTTCCTCACAGATCAACTCTCACATCCATACATGACCACAGGAAAAACCATAGCCTTGACTCGTGTATATACACCTATCTATTTTTTGTATTTATTCATCTCTCCCTATATTAATCTAAATATAAGTACATGCTTATGTCTCTGAATATAATCCAGTGCCACATAACTTTTCTCAAACAATGAGAAACTTGGCTTCTTTCATCCAGCATCCATCTCCTTATTTTTCAGTCCTAGTATACATATATCAGAGAAGGCAATGGCAACCCGCTCCAGTACTCTTGCCTGGAGAATCCCATGGACAGAGGAGCCTGGTGGGCTGCAGTCCATGGGGTTGCAAAGAGTCGGACACGACTGAGTGACTTCACTTTCACTTTTCACTTTCATGCATTGGAGAAGGAAGTGGCAACCCACTCCAGTGTTCTTGCCTGGAGAATCCCAGGGACAGGGAAACCTGGTGGTTTGCCTGTTATGGGGTCACACAGAGTCGGACTGATGCGACTTAGCAGCAGCAGCAGCAGCAGTATACATATATGGCTGTTTAAATATTGTTTAACCATATTCCCTTGAGAAACAAATTTACCAACTAGATACAGTGTTTACATACAGTTTCTTTTGTCTTTAGTTTTATATTTTCCAGTGAAAGCAGATTTTCCAGAGTTACTGTTGTCAGTTCCTTTCTTCCTTCACCTTGTTTGGCCAACAAATGAGCCACTGGCTAGTTTATTTTGATTTTGGCCTTTTTCAATTTTTGTGATGAAATTATGTTGTTATATTCCAATTTAAATCTAAGTTTTCTGACTGTTGCTTTCCCACGAGTTAGGAATATTGTGACAAGTGCTTAGTCTGATGATGTCAGTGTATGTTGGACTCTTTTAGCACAGCTATAGTCTCAGGAAATAATGAAAACACTACTTTGCCATCTATTTTGATAACAAATTAATCCACACTATACTGTGTTTTAAGAGTGCAACATTTGAACTCAACTTTTCTGTTTTCATTTTGTTTTGATTTTGACATGATGGATATACACTAGTGTTAATAAAATTAATGGTCTGCTATTGAGTGTGCCATACACATGGCATGTGTGGCACTGGAAATGCTATAGAATTATAACTGTGTCACTGTGCTTTGTAGTGTGCTGTGCTGCAGTGCAAAGTAATAAGAGCATCAAATCTGGTCTCTGCTACATCTATTCAACTCTGCTATTGTAGCATGAAAGCACCTATAGGCAAAATATAAACATATCAGTGTGGTTATGTTCCAATAAAACCTTATTTATGGGTATTGAAATTTTAATTTTGTATAGTTTTCACATTTCACAAAATGTTTTTTTTTTTTATTTTTTCCAACTATTAAAAGATGCAAAAGTAGGCAGTGGGTGAATTTGGCTTGTGGGCCCAGTTTTCTGACCCCTGCTCTACAGTTTTAAAGGTATACTCTCATATCATATGTAAACAGAGGTCATTTTACTTCTTTTCTAGTTCTTATACCTCTTATTTCTCTTGAATAATTTCTACCATGAAGTTTAATAATAGTAGTAGTAGTAGTTAGAGAATATTGATGCCTGTTGCTCATCTTAGTGAAAAGATTTGTAGTCATTCCCCGTTAAATAAGATGCTTGCTTTAGGACTGAAGTACAGTTGATCCTTGAACAACACAGGTTTCCACTGCATGGGTCCACTTTTTTGGAGATTTGCAACAACTTGTAAAATTTTATAGACAAACCACATAGCCTAGAAATATTAGAAAAATTAAGAAAAAGTTAGGTATATCCTGAATTCATAAAATATATGTGGAAACTAGTTTATTTTGTCATTTACTACCATGTAATCTACATGGAAAAGAAAGTGTTATTCGCTCAGTCATGTCTGACTCTTTGTGACAACATGGACTGTAGCCCACCAGGCTCCGCTCTCCATGAGATTCTCCAGGCAAGAATACTGGAGTGGGTTGCCATTCCCTTCTCCAGGGGATCTTTCTGACCTAAGGACTGAACCCATGTCTCCTGAATTGCAGGTGGGTTCTTTACCACTGAGCCATCAGGGAATCCATAAAATGGATTCATAAAATATATGTAGATACTAGTCTATTTTGTCATTTACCACCATATAACATACATGAATCTACTACAAAATGTTAAAATTCATAAAAACTTTTACATACAGACACTAGGAGAACATATGTGATACCATTCACAGTCCTGAGAAATGTAAACAAGTGTATATATGCAATATTAAGTTCATAAATGCATAAATTAACTGTATCACATACAGTGATGCTCTAATAATTTCATAGCAACTGTTGCTGTTGCAGTGAGCTCTAGTGTTGTGAGTATCCACTTAAAACACTGTGCAACACTGATCATCTCCACGTTAACAGTTCATCTCTAAGGTAACTTTTGTATCACAGTAAAAAGTGATAGCTCTGGTTTTCAGGTTTCTTCCATGTTTAGTGCAACATGATAAACCCTGAATAACACCACGAGGCTCGTACGTACAGAGTGCCACTGGTGATGCTGAAAGTGCTCCCAAGAAGCAGAGAGAAGTCATACTGTTACAAGGAAAAGTTGAATTGCTTGATATGTACTGTAGATTGAGGTCTGCAGCTGTAGTAGTCTTCCATTTCAAGATAAATGAATCCAGCATAAGGACTGTTGTAAAAAAAAGAAAAAAAAAAAGGAAATTCGTGAAGCTATCACTGCAGCTATGCCAGCAGGCATGAAAACCTTGCATTTTTTTGCAAAATACCCTGTCATCTTTTTTGAAAATGCAGCTTTTTAGTGGGTGTAGGATTACTATAAGAAAAACATACCTATTAGACTCTAATATGATTCAAGAAAAAGCAAAGTCATTATATGACAACTTAAAGCAAATGAAAGGTGTAGGCTTTAATGCCAGCAAAGAATGGTTTGATAATTTTAGAAAGATTTATTAATAAAAAGGTCATGGTAACAGGAGAAGCAACTTCTACCGAGATAGACTAACTCTACTGTTTGGAGCAAGTGCAGTTGGCTTTATGACCAAGAATGCCCTTATACATAAAGCTGGTAACTGCTGAGCCTAAAAAAAAGATAAGCATCAGCTGCCAGTCTTTTGGTTGTACAGCAAGGAGGCCTGGACAATAACACTTTTTCTGGAAAAATTCCAATGATGCTTGTCCCTGAAGTCAGGAAGTACTTTACCAGTAGAGGACTGCCTTTTAAAGTTCTCTTGCTATTTGACAATGTCTCTGACCACCCAGAACCCCATGAGTTCAATACTGAAGGTGTCAAAGTGGTCTGCTTGGCCCCAGACACCATGTCTCTAATTCAGCCTTTAGATGAGGGAATAAGAACCCTTAAGGCCCATTATACATAGTACTTTATGGACAGAATTGTTAATACTATGGAAAAGAACTCTGACAGAGAGACCCTCATGAAAGTTTGGAAGGATTACACCATTGTAGACGCCACTGTCACTATAGAAAAAGCTGTGAAAGCCATCAAGCCTGGAATAGCAAATTTCTGTGGGAGAAAACTGTGGCCAGATGTTGTGCATGACATCACAGGATTTACAACAGAGCCAGTCAAGGAAATCATGATAGAGTTTGTGGATGTGGCAAAACAAAACAAAACAAAAGAACAGATAACACTGGGGAGTGAAGGGTTTTAAGATACAGATCTTGGAGAGATTAGAAAGCTAATTGATACCATCCCAGAGGAATTCACAAGAGGAATTCATGGAGATGCATACCTCTGAACCAGTGACAGACAGTGAAGAAGAAGACGAAATAAAAATGGTGCCAGAAAACAAACTGACATCAGACAGTCTTGCAGAAGGGTTCCAATTATGAGCATTGCTTTTGACTGTTTTTACAGTATGAATACTTCTATGATATGGGCCCTGAAACTAAAGTAATCAGTGAAATGATGATGGTATACAAACATTATTTGAGAAATGAGAAGACAATAATATCAGGATCTATAATGTATTTCCATAAAGTTACACCAAGTATGCCTGCCTCTCACCAGTAATTCCTCTGGTGTGGTGTCAATTAGCTTTTGAATCTCTCCAAGATCCTTCCTTTCCACCTTCTGTGCCACCCAAGATGGCAAGAGCAAGGGCCTCCTCCTCCTCCGCCCCAGTGTGGAGATGTGATAATGAAGATCAACTTGCACTTAATCATTATGCCATACACTTAATAAGCTTATCTGCTGGGGGCACGTGTCTTTATATGAAAATCTAATTACTGTATGACAAGAACTGTGTAGACTTTTTTCTATTATCACTACCCAGTGGTTCATTGTGTAGAACATCATATGCCAGACTTGTACTGAAGTGGCAGTGCATCCTGACATAAGTGTGAAGTGACTGATATTTAATATATATATATTTTCATGTTTCTAATTGCCTCTTTGTTCAGGTCTTTATTCAAAATTAGCTGTCCAGAATGATTTGGCATTTATGGAATAAACAAATTTAAGTTTATGCAGTAGCCTTCTTTTCCTCTGAGGTGGGTTTCTTTTCTGTGGGCTTCTTTTCAGCTGGTGGTTTCTTGGTCCCTGCAGCCTTTTTTCCCACCACAGGCTTCTTCAGCTTCTTATCACCAACAGCCTTCTTTTCTTTGTTTCCCACCACAGGCTTCTTGCCCTGAATGCCCTTCTGATCTGATTTGGCTTCTAGTGCTGCTGCTGCCTTATCCATGTGGATTTTGTGCTTCTTGGCCTGTCGAAGAATGGTGTTCTGGCTCATGGTCTTTGCATATGGGTTAAGCTTCAACATGATTCTCAGATTTTTCAGTGGATTCTTCTTCAGGACTCTGTGATGAATCTTCTTGCGTGATGCTCGGAGTGCTCTTTGGATTTCTGGGCTTTTCAAGATTCTGCTAAGATCTGTATTGAGCATTTTGTGCATGGGGAGGCTGCTTTACGCCTCATCTAACTTTCAGAAAGCACTTTCAGTCCAAATGCAGAAACGTCCCACATGACCACCAGGAGCAAGTTTCAAAATGTTCAGCTTGCTTACATTAAGCAGAGTAATTCCAGGGATGTTTCTGAAGGCGTTGATGATACCATTGTCCTCATTATAGATGATACAGGGTTCCCTGTGCTGGATATGGTGACGGTTTTTCATTTTAGCCTTTGCCAGGTCTCATTCGCTGAGAGGCATAGACCTTTTTGATATCATTCCAGGCCTTAAGTTTCTTCAGAAGCAAAACAACAATATCCTTGGTCTTGTAGCTTTCAACTTTATCTTCCACCACCAAAGGAAGTTCAGGAGCTTCCTCTATACGATGACCTTTAGACATAACCAGCACTGGTAAGGCTGAGGCAGCCAGTGCAGAGCAGATGGCGTATCGCTTCTGCATTGTATTCACTCTGTGGTGCCAAAGTCGCCAGGTCTGTTGGTGCAAACATGAGGCCCCCACGACACATATTTCCAAAAGCACCCTGACCAGAATGGTGAGTCCCGCCACCTCGAACTCTGGGAGTTCGAGCCACAGCTCTGTTGGTACCCCAAGACTCAGCAATGGTATGATGACCTGCTAACTCACTGACAGCATAGGGCTGTCTTTTGTTTTAGCGCAAGTTGATGTGAACAAAGTTAACAATATCAGGTCGAATGGGAGCTTGGAGCACAGCAGGCAAAGTGACATTTTTGCCAGAGGGCTCCCCCTTTTCAGAGTACAGTGGACGAGCTCACACCATGGTAGGGAGAGGAGAAGGCCACGGTCCTCTCAACCCGGCGGCTCCCACAGGAAAAGCTTAATATAAAATTAATGTGCTAGTTGGCTTACTGTTTTATAACTTTACTTTCAAAGAATTACATTACTGTATAGTATAGCTTTCTTGCAATTGGAGAAAGTTGTGTATAAACCTATGATCAAAGGGAAGTGATCTTTATTTATTTTTTTATTGAATGATTAAAAAAATTTTTAATATAAGTTTATTTATTTTAATTGGAGGCTAATTACTTTACAATATTGTATTGGTTTTGCCGTACATCAACATGAATCTGCCACGGGTGTACACGTGTTCCCCATCCTGAATCCCGCTCCCACCTCCCTCCCCATACCATCCTTCTGGGTTATCCCAGTGCACCAGCCCCGAGCATCCTGTATCCTGCATCAAGCCTGGTCTGGCGATTCATTTCACATATGATATTATACATGTTTCAATGCCATTCTCCCAAATCATCCCACCCTCGCCCTCTCCCACAGAGTCCAAAAGACTGTTCTATATATGTGTCTCTTTTGCTGTCTCGCATACAGGGTTATTATTACCATCTCTCTAAATTCCATATATATGTGTTAGTATACTGTATTGGTGTTTTTCTTTCTGGTTTACTTCACTCTGTATAATAGGCTCCAGTTTCATCCACCTCATTAAAACTGATTCAAATGCATTATTTTTAATGGCTGAGTAATATTCCATTGTGTATATGTGCCACAGCTTTCTTATCCATTCATCTGCTGATGGACATCTAGGTTGCTTCCATGTCTTGGCTATTATAAACTGCTGTGATGAACATTGGGCTACATGTGTCTCTTTCAGTTCTGGATTCCTCGGTGTGTATGCCCAGCAGTGGGATTGCTGGGTCATATGGCAGTTCTATTTGCAGTTTTTAAAGGAATCTCCACACTGTTTTCCATAGTGGCTGTACTAGTTTGCATTCCCACCAACAGTGTAAGAGGGTTCCCTTTTCTCCACACCCTCTCCAGCATTTATTGCTTG
>SJYX01005399.1:0-57502 GCA_006410675.1 Oreotragus oreotragus
CCAAGATATCCAGTTGGCAAATCCCTCATCTCTTCAAGGCTTTGCTCAAATTTCACCTTCTCAATGAGACCATTCCCTTCAACACCATCACTACCATAGAGATACTAACGTCTATACCACATTTTACTAGCTTTTCTTTAACTTCTAACATAGTACATAATTTACTCATTTTCATATTTATTATTTATCAGCTGTCTTCCTCAGCTAGATATTTGTGTTTTGTTTTATGATAAATACAGACACTGGAGCAGTGCCTTGTGCATAACTGGTGCTTAATAAATATTGATTAAGCGAATGATAAATGATTTCTTTTCAAAGATGTCTACAATTAATATCTAAAATATAACTATTTTTTAAACATGTATTCTCCCCTCCTAATTTATTCCAAACATTCCCTGAAACTCATACCAACTTTTGAAATTTAAATCAGGTCACACTAATGGATTAACTTTAAAAAATGTGAACTACGTAACTATAAGCACATATCAGCCCTGCTAGCTGGTTTCCTCAGTCAGTACCTTCTCACTCATTAGGTTTGGAACTTCAAGCTCAACCTGAAGGAGGCTTCTCTTTTGTATGACTGTGTAGAAAGTTGCAAACATTTGCTTTTTAAACACTTATTGACTAAAGGAATAAGAGTCATCACAACAAAAAACTTGCAAAATAAACTGTAATGGTTGTTCCATGTCTTATTAGAGAGTACCTAATCCAACCTATATTGGCCAGCTTGGGTGTCCATCAGAATATTACAGACTGGATGCTTTAACGCAACAGAAATTTATTTCTTACAATCCTGGAAGCTAAGCCCAAGACAAGTTGTGGACATTAATCCTATTATGAGGGCCCCACCTGAGTAATCTCACTTAAGTCCTCCTAAAGCCCCCATCTGGAGAAGGCAATGGCACCCCACTCCAGTACTCTTGCCTGGAAAATCCCATGGATGGAGGAGCCTGGTAGGCTGTAGTCCTTGGGGTCACTAAGAGCTGGGCACGGCTGAGCGACTTCACTTTCACTTTTCACTTTCATGCATTGGAGAGGGAAATGGCAGCCCACTCCAGCATTCTTGCCTGGAGAATCCCAGGGACAGAGGAGCCTAGTGGCCTGCCGTCTATGGGGTCACACAGAGTCGTACATGACTGAAGTGACTTAGCAGCAGCAGCAGCAGCAGCAAAACCCCCATCACATTGAGAGTTAGGAGGTCAACATATGAATTTTAGGTGGATACAAACATTCAGTTCACAATGCAGTCTAATGTTTCTTTTAATATCTGCTTTTTTGATAGTTTCATTAAGTAATATATACTTCAGCAATATATACTATTGGTGAAGAAGCTGAGGTCCACCAGAGAGTCAGAGAAACTGAGATGAAGTCTGAACTCTGTACCCCAAATTACTGATTTTGCAGTTTTGTTTTCAAGTAGGAAAACTGGACATAAGCTTCAGGTACCCGAGGCATTACAAGCTCATGGATCTTGGACTCCTGCTTTGTGCTTAGATCACTTGTCTACTGCTCCGGTTAACATTCTCACCATCCTTTCCGACACTAACACATGGTCATGAATAATTTATTTCTCCCACACTGGCCTCCATCAACGTCACTATTCTGAGCCAGAGAAAGCAAGGTCCTCACAGACCCCTAAACTGAGAGTGCTTCCAGGGGTCATCTAGCTAAACCTATTGAATGAATAAAATAATAATTTTCACCACACTTGTGCAAACTGTTTCTAATGGTTTCAGTTATATGGTGGCTGAGAGACTTGATGCTAGTGCTAATAAAGAATAGTTCAGTTCAGTTCAGCCTCTCAGTCGTGTCCAACTCTTTGGGACCCCATGAACTGCAGCACAGCAGGCCTCCCTGTCCGTCACCAACTGCCAGAGTCTACCCAAACCCATGTCCATTGAGTCAGTGATGCCATCAAACCATCTCATCCTCTGTTGTCCTTTTCTCTTGCCCTCAATCTTTCCCAGCATCAGGGTCTTTTCAAAAGAGGCAGCTCTTCGCATGAGGTGGCCAAAGTATTGAAGTTTCAGTTTCAACATCAGTCCTTCCAATGAACACCCTTGGATCTCCTTGCAGTCCAAGGGACTCTCAAGAGTCTTCTCCAGCACCACAGTTCAAAAGCATCAATTCTTCGGTGCTCAGCTTTCTTGACAGTCCCAACTCTCACATCCATACATGACCACTGGAAAAACCATAGCCTTGACTAGATGGACCTTTGTTGGCAAAGTAATGTCTCTGCTTTTGTATATGCTATCTAGGTTGGTCATAACTTTCCTTCCAAGGAGTAAGCGTCTTTTAATTTCATGGCTGCAGTCACCATCTGCAGTGATTTTGGAGCTCCCCAAAATAAAGTCTGACACTGTTTTCCCATCTATTTGCCATGAAGTGATAGGACTGGATGCCATGATCTTATTTCTGAATGTTGAACTTTAAGCCAACTTTTTCACTCTCCTCTTTCACTTTCATCAAGAGGCTCTTTATTTCTTCACTTTCTGCCATAAGGGTGGTGTCATCTGCACATCTGAGGTTATTAATATTTCTCCTGGCAATCTTATTTACAGCTTGTGCTTCCTCTAGCCCAACATTTCTCATGATGTGCTCTGCATATAAGTTAAATAAGCAGGGTGACAATATAGAGCCTTGACGTACTCCTTTTCCTATTTGGAACCAGTCTGTTGTTCCATGTCTAGTTCTAACTGTTACTTCCTGACCTGTATACAGGTTTCTCAAGAGGCAGGTCAGGTGGTCATGATGTGCTCTACATATAAGTTAGATAAGCAGGGTGACAATATACAGCCTTGACATACTCCTTTTCCTATTTGGAACCAGTCTGTTGTTCCATGTCAAGCCTTGACGTACTCCTTTTCCTATTTGGAACCAGTCTGTTGTTCCATGTCTAGTTCTAACTGTTACTTCCTGACCTGTATACAGGTTTCTCAAGAGGCAGGTCAGGTGGTCATGATGTGCTCTACATATAAGTTAGATAAGCAGGGTGACAATATACAGCCTTGACATACTCCTTTTCCTATTTGGAACCAGTCTGTTGTTCCATGTCTAGTTCTAACTGTTATTTCCTGACCTGTATACAGGTTTCTCAAGAGGCAGGTCAGGTGGTCTGGTATTCCCATCTCTTTCAGAATTTTCCACAGTTTATTGTGATCCACACAGTCAAAGGCTTTGGCATAGTCAAGAATAGAAATTTACTAAAAAAAGCAAAACCAACATTGCTTCCTTTGCTTTGCTGATATGAAGTAAAGACGAGGTTGGCAAGGTTTCTGTACCTCTTCCTGCCTTGAACAGAGAAGTGATATGCCACACATGAAAAGTGTCACAGCTCTGATGGGACTGGGAAGCAGTGACATCTGGGGAAGCTGAGGGTGTCACCAAGGCGTTGGATTTCATGTTGTTGAGCTTCTGGATCCATGGGGACCTTGCATCCTCTGGACTTCTTAGGAGCTGTTCTTAGGAAGGAATTCATTCCTAGCAGAGACAGTTCTTTATTCAGATCTAAAACAGTATAAGGAAAAAAGCTGGTGCAATTGAAAACCTTCTTAGTAACCTTGTTTGCAAAGAATATTACAAAGAAATATGTAAAAAAAAAGAAGTCAAATGATACTCAGAAGTGGCTGCTGGGGAAAGAAAGATAATCAAATACAAAAGGACAGTAGGGAAATTTTAATAGGCACAGTGACAACCTATTTTTAATATTTCTGTCACATCTGAAGTGATTTATCATTTGTTGGCAAAGCAAGGCTGAGGTTTATCACAAAGTTAATGCACATCTGAATCATTAATTATTAGCAGTGATCAATTCTCTATAAAAACTTCTTCTGCTTCCTTAAATAGGCATGTCCATCCTGATTCTTATGTAGCCCTCATTTTTCCTGACCTGATATTTAAAGGAACAGTTAACCTTAAAGGTGTGTGAGAGCTCTGTGCTATGCTCTGAATTATGGTCAAGAGGGCACAGCCGCAAAGTTGTTAGAATGGCTATGATTCATTGGAAGTCATTTTATTGAAGAAATTATGGGTGGAAATCTCTGGGAGGGAATAGTTCAGGTTGCCGTCAGAGCAACTTTCTGAAACTATGATTGAAAGGCAGGATCAAGGTCAGAGTGTCAAGTTGACCCCATGTTTTACAGCACAAACTCCAAAGAGGACCCAAGCCATTAAAACAGCAAGTGATGAGAGTGGGTACATTCCTTCTGGCCTGGGACAAATACAAGTTTCAAAATGCCTCCCCTGTAGATTTCCTATGTTCCAGCTTCCTTAATATTGACAGTCTGGTCTATGTAAAGACACATAAGTTCAATAAGTGAAATATAGAGGGAGACTTTTCATGTTAGCCCAGACCATTTTGATTGTTGAATATCTTGACAATGGCAGCTCAAACTAGTCACTCTGATGCTCCTTTAGAACCTTGACAGTCTCATTGGTAAGAGCAAGATTCATTTATTATTTTTGAAACGGCAGGGGGAGTGGAGCCAAAACTACCCTCGATAAATAATGCAATGTATTTAAGTGATACTTCAGTAAATATTTGAAGGGAGGGTTTTAAAAATTATTTTTAAAAGGTTACTTAGGACTTCTCTCGTGGTCCAGTGGAATTTGCCTGCCAGTGCAGGGGACACATGTTTGATCCCTCGTCTGGGAAGGTCCCACATGACACGGGGCAGCTAAGCCTGTGCTCCGCAGCTCCTGAAGGCCCTGAACCTAGAGACTGTACGCTGCAACAAGCGAAGTCATTGCAGTGAGAGGCCTGCACAGCACACCTGGAGAGTAGCTCCCATCTGACCTAGCTAGTGAAGGCCTGAGCACAGCGAGAAAGATCAGCACAGCCAAATAGAAGATATAAAGAAAAAATCAATTAAAAGTTTAATGTTGCCAAACGCTCAGGCCGAAGGCTCTCACCTTTACTTGACTTTGTCAACTGAGCAGAGTAGTAAAATATTGATATTCTACTGACAGAGACAGAGAAACAGATAGATGAAAGAGAAAAAGAAAAAGGGGGAGGGATGGAGAGGGAGAAGAGGTCAGGAGAAGGACAGGGAGAGAGTGACTGGCTGAGGCAGATACTAAAGAAGGCTAAAAATAAATATATATTATATATCAATATGTAGGAAGATACACACATATATGTATAAATGATGAAATTATTAAATGTGTTCAAGACCAACAAAAATCATAAAAAATACAGCTCCTTGTCAATATCACATCATCACTTTCTTTAAAAAATGGGGTATTGCCTACAAAGCAAAAGCTCAAAGTTTAAATTTTTAAATTTGTCTTGAACACTTTTATTTCCTATCAGGATACTGACATGGTATCCTTGAACATAATTTATTAAAAATTCCATTCCTGGAGCTATTCAATGATTTATGTAGATGCATGATGGAATGCTACATTTGATGATACACTGAAAATTTCTTCCCAGGGCAGATACTTAATTATTAAAATATGCATCTTGGTCTAGAAGTTTACTAGACAAAATATATCATAATCAATGATCCAGCTAGATTATCTGATATACCTTCTAATTCTAACACTCTAAACTTCATTCGACGATTTCAAATACTTCTTTTGTGTTTAGATAGACCTTGAGACTTGATCTTTATTCTTCCATGGAGCAAGCATTCATGCACCCCAGGCTAGAAGTCAGAGGGGACCGAGAGGAATAAGCTTTGAGGCACAAAGTTACCTCTAACAAAACGTGTATCTTTCCATTTCCTTGCACTCTCCGTTTGGATAATCTTATGATAAAGCATGCAATAAACATGTCACCCATGTTCAAACAGTGGTCCAGGGAGTTCCTATTATAAGACAAAACTGTCATCTATACAAACTGATAGAAAAGACCCCAAAGAAATATTAAATAAATTATTCAAGCATGAATTATAGGAATAATTACTAATATCTGCATTTTTAAGGTCCTCAATTCTTTATTAAAATGAAAAGCTCACTTAACCTAGAAGTGATTTTTTTTTTTCAAACACACCAATAACATTTTTATTCATTCATTCCCTCTTAGAATCTACATACTGGTCTCACAGCACCTTTGGAGAGTTCTAGGAAACTGCTCAAACTTTTCAGATTACAAGATTCATTGAAAGTCACCGTGTGATCTCCTAGGAGCTGGTATGTACAGATGAAGGGGCCTGGGGGTGTATATGGAAAAACAGAGAAAAAAATTGTAGCAACTAAGGACTTTCACTTCCAGCCAATATGGAGTAACAAGGATTAGAAAGACCCTCCCTCTTGAAACAGTTTTTAAAATAGATAAAACATGAGAAAAAACAGTTTTTAAAAACTGGGCTGTGGGCATCATGGTGGAGTGATACTTGAAGAAAGGAAGCAGATGAGGCCAGTGCCCAGATGGCCGCACTGTCTGGAGACAGTTTCCAGACCCAGACCAAAGCTCAGAGATGAGAAGGTGCGGGGGAGAGGGGGATGTGACCTATGACTGGAGTTAAGAATTGAAATCTGGAGAGGCCAAGGCAGATGAAGTACACAGGACTGAGTGCCAAGGGACAGGTGGACAGACAGATAGCTCTGGCGCTTTGCAGAGGGTGCATTCTGAATTTCCGCTGAGTACAGATCACCAGTGCGTGCCTGTGAGGAAAGGATGCGTGGCTGGGCAAAGAGCCACCTGCAGGTTCAGAAAATGCAGTCTCGGAAACCACACTCAACCAGAAATATTTCCTGTTCTCCAAACCCAGGGTGGAAAATCGTATCATTCACAGAGCATGGGGAGAGTAATTAGCAGGGTTTTCCCTCAAGTAGTGGGGAAATTAGACCTAGAAATGAGTTACACTGGTCCCACCTGTGCTGTGCTTTGCTATGCTGTGCATAGTTGTTCGGTTGTGGCTAACTCTTTGTGACCCCATGGACTGTAGCCCCCCAGGCTCCTCTGCCCATGGAATTCTCCAGGCAAGAATACTGGAGTGGGTTGCCATGCCCTCCTCCAGGGGATCTTCCCAACTCAGGGGTTGAACCAGGGTCTCCTGCATTGCAGGTGGATTCTTTACAAGCTGAGCTACCTGGGAAGCCCAGTCCCACCTAAAAAAGATCAAAAGTGAGATTCCAAAGACTGAACTGTGACCAGTAATAAAAATGCAACTCAGGGCACAGTTCAAGAATATTTACAGGAATACAGAAATTATTCATGATCGAGTTATTACTGATGAAAAGATGGCTGAAATGGCTTAAATTTCAAGCAAAGTCTATTTCAGAGGAAAGACTATTCTCAGGAAGAAAGACCATCATTTAATAATGAAGAATGGGTCAGTGCAACATCAGTCTGGCTACATCAACTCATCAATAAAGGTTAAATAAATAGTAAATAAGCTTAACGAAGGCGGGATTTTTCTCTACTGTTCTGCACGGTCTCTGAAGAGCAGCACTGGGCGTGCATTTGTGTCCTGGAAGCCCACTGTAATGTTCTTTCCTTCATTCTGTTCAGTCTTGCAGATTGTGACTCATCGTGTATATAAATGACAATTTGGTTCTTTCCCAAGGAAATAGAGCCCTGTGGAGGGACAGGAAGGGGGAAAGAGTTGACCAATCCATACCAATGCTCCAGGAAGTCTGCCCATTAGTTCTGGCTGACCTGATTCTGATCCTCCCAGGTTATTCAGGTTTGTCTTCAATTTGATGAGCTACACAAGATGACCTCTGTCTACCTCTCAAAACTTAATTATAATGTTTTCTCAGATTCTCATTAAGCTCCAGTCATCCCAGGCTCTTCTCTCTCCATTAAATGTTCGAAGTTCCTCCCTCCAAGGCTTCTGACTGTGTTATGAACCAGGGTCTCCTGCATTGCAGGTGGATTCTTTACAAGCTGAGCTACCTGGGAAGCCCAGTCCCACCTAAAAAAGATCAAAAGTGAGATTCCAAAGACTGAACTGTGACCAGTAATAAAAATGCAACTCAGGGCACAGTTCAAGAATATTTACAGGAATACAGAAATTATTCATGATCGAGTTATTACTGATGAAAAGATGGCTGAAATGGCTTAAATTTCAAGCAAAGTCTATTTCAGAGGAAAGACTATTCTCAGGAAGAAAGACCATCATTTAATAATGAAGAATGGGTCAGTGCAACATCAGTCTGGCTACATCAACTCATCAATAAAGGTTAAATAAATAGTAAATAAGCTTAACGAAGGCGGGATTTTTCTCTACTGTTCTGCACGGTCTCTGAAGAGCAGCACTGGGCGTGCATTTGTGTCCTGGAAGCCCACTGTAATGTTCTTTCCTTCATTCTGTTCAGTCTTGCAGATTGTGACTCATCGTGTATATAAATGACAATTTGGTTCTTTCCCAAGGAAATAGAGCCCTGTGGAGGGACAGGAAGGGGGAAAGAGTTGACCAATCCATACCAATGCTCCAGGAAGTCTGCCCATTAGTTCTGGCTGACCTGATTCTGATCCTCCCAGGTTATTCAGGTTTGTCTTCAATTTGATGAGCTACACAAGATGACCTCTGTCTACCTCTCAAAACTTAATTATAATGTTTTCTCAGATTCTCATTAAGCTCCAGTCATCCCAGGCTCTTCTCTCTCCATTAAATGTTCGAAGTTCCTCCCTCCAAGGCTTCTGACTGTGTTACTCCTCCTAGTGATCGGTTTCTGCAGTTCTACCTATAATTGGCCCCTTCTCATCTTCTGCAAATCAGCTCAAACGTTACTTCTTCAGAGAGCTTACTTTTTTGAATACTACCTATAGCTATCATCACTCCATTATTCTCTGTAACAGGGGGTCAGTACATTGGGGCCTTCAGGCTAAATAGCGCTTACTGCCTGTTTTCCTAAATAAAATTTTATTGGAATGCAGCCACATTTATTTTTTAAGATTGCCTGTGGCTGGTTTCAGCCTACATTGACCAATTGGAGTAGCTGGCACAGTGAAAACATGTCTTGCAATACCTAGAATCATTTCTTCCTGGCCCTTTGAAGGAAAAGCTTGCTGACCCTGCTTCTTAATATGGTTGCTTGTTTCCTTATATATCTTATCACCATCTGCAATCATCTTGATCATATTTTAGTTGATTAATGTCTGTCTCTACTCAGCCCTGTAGGAGTGAGGGAAGTAGATGATTTGCCTGCTTTTAATTCACTGCCTGCTGAGAGCAGAGCTCAACAAATATTTCTTCAATAAACGAGTGAAGAAAGGGGGTATATGTCTTTAACAAGTACTCAGTAATGACTAGCCATGCCACTTCTGGTATTCAATATGCAAAACAGTACATTGTTCTCATCTTCTTCTCTAAGGCCAGCTTGTTCTCGTGTTCTAGACACAGCTTATGTACCAGGAATGAATTCACCCTCGGTTCAGTGGTTCACACTAGAAGTGGGCATCCAGTTCTAGTGGGCATCCAGTGGGCATCAGCAAGCAGACCAGCCTGAATGCTATGACCATAGGTAGAAAGATGGACTAGACCACACAATTCATTAGTTGGATTTTTCAGGACTGACATTGGAAATGTGGCTAAGGAGTTAGATTTGTCTCTGCTGAGATGCCTGAATCAGATCACATTTCTTGATCTTCAGGCATTCTTACATTAAACCCACATTGCGCCTGAGCTAATGTGAGTGTATATCTGTAATGTGCATGCAAAGCAAGAAAGTAAACATATCTAAGTTAGACTGAGCAAAAATGCAATAAATAAACTCAGACTATCTTTCTTGCAGAAGAACAGACTATATGCTTTAAGATTTATCTGAGGAATCACTTGAATACACATGTGGCAGGTGGGTGCACCCAGGCAACAGCAACACCATCATCCAGTTCAACGTGTCCTTACAGAGAACAGACTGTCATTCTGAAGCCATTGGCACTAACCAACTGCTTGAAGGTGCAATGTCTTGTCACTGATGTGCCTGACGACAGGAAAATTTTCTGGGCATGCTTAGAGTAGTATTTTTGTTTCATCACTACAGAAATAAAATTATCTAGCCATCTTATTTACTTATAGTAAAGAAGTAAAAAGAAGTGTGGTTTCATTGCTTTTTTTCACCCTGGGAGTTGACTTTACTGTTACTGTCAAAGATTAAATGATTATGACTATAAAATAAAATTTGTTCAATAAAAATATACTAATTGAACACTCAATTTGTTCTCCATTTTCTTCTTGTTCCTAAAGATTTATCAGTTAATAACACTGTCAAAAATATACATGATCATGGGTGTTGATTTGAATCATATATAACTTGCATATGGGAATATGAAAAGGCACTCAGAGATTTTAGGAAAATATAAATTACAAAATACTTAACGTCAACAAAGTTTCAAATAAATTGGCATTTGTCCCTTGTCGTGAACACTAGACATTCTAGAAAACAGATAAGACCTGACTGTGAAAGCTAGATATTCTGGAAAGCATTTAAGAGAAGAAAATTTATCACATATCATTCAAGTTTTCACCAAAAATAAGCCAAAATTTTTTTTTGTTCTATTTCNATTGGCATTTGTCCCTTGTCGTGAACACTAGACATTCTAGAAAACAGATAAGACCTGACTGTGAAAGCTAGATATTCTGGAAAGCATTTAAGAGAAGAAAATTTATCACATATCATTCAAGTTTTCACCAAAAATAAGCCAAAATTTTTTTTTGTTCTATTTCCCACTCTCTATTGTTATACTAAGAAAATAGTTTCTAAATATTTTATGTACTATCCTGTGAAAGAGAACAGAATTTTGTCACTATTGCATTAACAATGTTTTCAATTTTCTAAGTTTTGCCATCATATGCAATTTGCTTTTATTTCAGTCTTTTTCTTCATATCAAATATCTTATGTCTAGTGATTTTTTCTTAGTTATTTTAGTCTTTTCCCTATTTCTTATATAATTCTGCTGATTATTTCACCAATTTTCTTTGTTTTCTCTTGTTTATGTATTCTTGGACCTCTACAGCTTTGATCTCCTTCTTTTTCATCTTTCGTGTAGTCTTTCATTTCTTTTCTAAATTAATCCAAACAACTAATTTATTTACTTTGGATTGTTTAAACATACTCCTCACTAATGTGCAGTCAAAGGAATGATAAGAACGAATGAAAAAGAAGACAAAAGTTCAATGTTGACTTGTTATACTAAAACAGAGACTCATGTAGATTTTGTTCAGATATAGTCTTTCAAAGAAAAACAACTTCTTTCTTTGTACTAAATTACAATCATGAATAGCAGTGAAACATCACAAAAAAATATTTCTCAGTTGACAACATAAATTTGAAGTAAAACCAGTGGCTTAAAAAACAGATCATACTTAATAAGCAATTAAGTAACCATTCTATCAACCTTCTAACTAAAAGACATTGGTTAGAAGGTTGATAGAATGGTATCAAGACAGGAGGCAGGAAGAGTGAGGTTTTGAACTGGACGGGGATGAAGAGTTGCAGGGAGGAAATGGGTGGGAAGGCTTTTTGCAGGGTTTTTGCTTTTGTTAATTAATTTTTATTGGAGTATAGTTTTACAATGTTGCGTTAGTTTCTGCTGTATGGCAAAGTGAATCAGTTACAGTATATATACGTATATCAAGCCTTTTTGGGTTTCCTTTCCATCTAGGTCACCACAGAACATTGAACAGAGTTCCCTGTGTTATACAGTAAGTTTTCAGTTCAATTCAGTTCAGTCACTCAGTCATGTGCGACTCTTTGCGATCCCATGGACTGCAGCACGCCAGGCCTCCCTGTCCATCACCAGCTCCTGAAGGTTCTCAGTAGTTAACTATTTTAAACACAGTATCTATGGTGTATGTATGTCAATCCCAATCTCCCAATTCATCACACTGCCCCCTTCCACACCCCCTCTCCGCCTTGATGTCCATAGTTTGTTCTCTACATCTGCAACTCTATTTCTGTTTTGCAAGTCAGACCATGTTTCCAGATTCCACGTATATGCATTAACATACGGCTGGCAGGCATTTGGTGTGGAGGGTGGGGGATGCGGGCTGTAGGGTGACTGACACCCAGGCACTGCCTCTCTGCCTGCTTTTGCTCTCTTCCTTTTGGTGCTTGTTTTAATGTTCTGAAAGTGTTTGTTTCATCCAAGATATTTATTTCATCTGTTTGACTACTTATCATGACAAGGACTTCTCTGGACCTTTTTCCTCTTTTCTACTTGCACATGAAGGAACCACTTGCTAATAAAAATCTATTGCTGATTTTAAAACTTGGGCTTCCCAGGTGGTGCTAGAGGTAAGGAACACGCCTGCCAATGCAGGAGACTTTATAAGAGACCTGGGTTTGATCCCTGTCTTGGGCAGATCCCCTGGAGGAAGGCATGGCAGCCCACTCTAGTATTCTTGCCTGGAGAGTCCCATGGACAGAGGAGCCTGGTGGGGTACAGTCCATGGGGCCGCAAAGAGTCAGACACGACTAAGGCGGCTTAGCACATGACTGTAATACTCTCTATGCACCCTCACTGCCAAACCTGAATAAATTGGCCATCTATTTCAAATATATGCCATGAGAATTAAGTTCAAAGAAATAAAAGAAAAACAGTAGACACAAATATAATAAAGACTAAATCACATTTAAACATCTCATTTTAACATACATTCAAGGTATTCCCTATCCTCAAAGCACAAAGTTGAATATAAGCTTATATATGACAGCATGGAGAGGAGAGGGCAGACTAGCTTCACGCAATAGTGGCAGGGGAGGGGTGTGGGGGTGGGGATAACTGCTGATGGATCCAGGTATCCATATTCCTACTTCTAAATAGTGAAGACGTGGAAGCTAAACAAAAGTGATAGAAATGAGCTTACTTACAAAACCGAAACAGACTCAGAGACTTAGAGAACTGAGTGTATGGTTGCTGGGGGGTGGGAAGGGATGGGGTGGAGGGATAGTTAGGGAGTTAGGGATGGACATGTACACACTGCTATGTTTAAAATGGATAATCAACAAGAACCTACTATNGGAGAGGAGAGGGCAGACTAGCTTCACGCAATAGTGGCAGGGGAGGGGTGTGGGGGTGGGGATAACTGCTGATGGATCCAGGTATCCATATTCCTACTTCTAAATAGTGAAGACGTGGAAGCTAAACAAAAGTGATAGAAATGAGCTTACTTACAAAACCGAAACAGACTCAGAGACTTAGAGAACTGAGTGTATGGTTGCTGGGGGGTGGGAAGGGATGGGGTGGAGGGATAGTTAGGGAGTTAGGGATGGACATGTACACACTGCTATGTTTAAAATGGATAATCAACAAGAACCTACTATACAGCACAGGTAACTCTGCTCAGTGCTATGTGCTGGATGGCAGAGGAGTTTGGGGGAGAATGGATACATGTATATGAATAGTTGAATCCCTTCACTGTCCACAACAGTGTTTATTAATCGGCAATACTCCAATGCAAAAATAAAAGGTTTTAAAAAAAATAAATAGTGAAGAGTGTGACTTGGGAAACAGGGAGGAAAAGAAATGCTTGAATGTCCCTGGGTGTGTACCTACAAGGTGGGTTGCCAAGGGTTTGGTTTTTCTGTATGCAAGTCTCAATAGATATAGACAGATAGGAAGATAAATATAGAAAATGTATTTTCCTGTAAAAGTATCATTACATTTAACACACTAAGTTATTTTTAGAAACCAGATTGTCAACAAATTCCTCAATTTATTTCAACTATTCATCTCATTTTCTATGCTGCCTTGAGAAACCTTCTTCTCTGTAACCATAAACAGCTGCATCTAAATGATTTCCTGCATTCATTATGTTAAAAAAGTGTTCAAATCATACATGACTATATCTATAACATTAAAAAGTCTCATTAATTTGGTCTTTAACTAATTTGATTAATAGTAGAAGAGCATGTATGTTTGTCCATGATCCTTTTTACGTTCTTTAAATTTCCCTCAGGAAAAAAGGAAGAGTAGCTGAGTCTGAATTTATTATTTTTTATTACATTGTTCATTTCCAATGCCTTAAATGAGAATTTAGATGTGCTTTCAAATACAAAGAATGTGGGGTATTTTTCAAATATAAATTTCCTCCCAACATGCTATGTAGTGAATATAAGTATTTTCTATACAACAGTAAAAAAAATCTTTATGTTCTGAAATAGAAAACATAGTTCATGGTTCTACTGTCTGAAAAAGATCACAGTCGGTTAACTGTGTAACATCTCGATTATTAGTTCTTGGCATAGATTTCTCAGGGGTCTAGTTCCAAGATTGCAAATGTCTACCTCTTGAGGACTGTGGCACTGAATGGAGGTTTTACGTCAAGTTTCTCTGAATCAATAAAACATCAGTGTTTAAAACTGACTAAGAGAACCACAAGCTTTTATTGATGTTATTAGCAGTCAAAGCATTTAATGATGACCTATTTATAAGGTGCTGTGTTAAGTATTATACAATTATTAAAACTGGTGCTCTTTATTCTCATCCATGTTCATTCCACAAATCCAGACCCAAATATTCAATTTACTGTGAGGACTTTGGGAGTCTACTATGCTGGTGGCTCAGAGGTTAAAGCGTCTGTCTGGAATGTGGGAGAACCGGGTTCGATCCTTGGGTTGGGAAGATCCCCTGGAGGAGGAAATGGCAACCCACTCCAGTATTCTTGCCTGGAGAATCCCATGGAGGGAGGAGCCTGGTAGGCTACAGTCCATGGGGTCACAAAGAGTTGGACACGACTGAGCGACTTCACTTTCACTTTCATGGTGCTGTGGCAGTGAATTTCAGGAAGTGCTGTGGGAAGATGGGAGCCGGCATTACTATCAGGGAGGCGGTATAGAAATCAGGTTGGCATATGACATGGCAGTGGTGGAGGGAGAGAAAGAAGTCACTGGAGCTGAGGAAAGCAAAGGGTTTAGACTCAAGCAGCCTTGGACATCAATTTTCACGTAGAGGGTAGATAAAAGTTAATGGGTCAGAGGTGAGGCTCAGATTTTGTCATAAACAAATTTCAGTCTTCTGGACTTTGGGTGAAAAAGAAAAAAAAATAGCCTTCACCATTTTAATCCACTAATGCCCTGGGGATTATTTGTTATTTCAGCAGAACAAAGACTTATGCAACTGATCAAGCCATGAGAATTACATATAAACATATAGAAGGTATATATATATATATATATAATCACACTCCCCTTCACCCATGATTGTTCCTAAGCAACTGCAGCAGACAGTGCTGGAAAACAGCAACACAGCTACTGAACTGCTTAGCTAGGCTACACAGGGAGACTGCTTTGGAAAACCAAGGGGCAGTTGAAATCCCTTCCCTGGTGGAAAGCGTCAAGTCCCAGAGGGCTGGAGAGTGACTGAAAGTAGGCAGATAGTCCTTTTGGTTCTGGAGACAATTTATCAATAAAAGCTGTTTCCTCTGGTGAGTGGAAAAGTAAAACAAACTTGCTAGGTTTCTAGCTGTATATGAATAGTGAAAGTGTTAGTTACTCAGTCGTGTCCAAGTCTTTGTGACCCCATGGACTGCATCCCACCAGGATCCTCTGTCCATGAAGTTCTCTAGGTAACAATACTGGAGCAGGTTGCCATTTCCTTCTCCAGGGGATCTTCCCAACCCCAGGATCGAACCCTGGCCCTCCTGCATTGCAGGTGGATTCTTTACCATTTGAGCCACCAGTATAAGGCATAGATGTGCTTAGTCAGTCAGTCACGTCTGATTCTTTGCAACCCTACAGACTGTAGCCAGCCAAGCTCCACTGTTCATGGGGATTCTCCAGGCAAGAATACTGGAGTGGGTTGCCATGCCCACCTTTAAGGGATCTTCCCAATGCAGGGATCATTCCCAGGTCTCCTGCATTTCAGGCAGATTCTTTATCATCTGAGCCAGCAGGCAAGATCATAAGACATAGATAAATCACCTTATATGCCAGTCAGTGCATGAATTGTGCCTAAGCCTACATATATATTCAGAATATGTATATGTATCACATATTTACAATGCAGTGTGTTTATCATATGGGGGATATGTTATATGTACATATCATATTATTACTATGAACTGTGGCTGCCTCAAGGCAAGTGGGCATCTGGCTTGGCCTGTCCAGTCCTGCGGGCATGTCTGAGGCTCTGCCCACTGGTCAGACATCTCTCCAGCAGCAAAGCTGGCCTAGCTGTACAGATTTGTATTTTTGGTCTTCTTAGGAAACTGCTAGTTTCACTGTATGTAGGTTTAATTTTTCCCTGTGAATTCATTAAGTGTTTGCTCTGTACATGTGGAAAGATCTTTATGAATAAAATTGATTTTACCCTAAAAATCTTTTCCCTTCTGACCTTTCTTTGGTGTGTTCTCCACTTCTTACTAGGGTACTGACCCCATCATGATGAGGGCTTCCTTCTGTCAAGGCTCCCATGTCACTGAAGAGCATGAGATTACTATAGTGCTTATATAATGTGTTATCTTTGTATGAATATTATATAAATTATATAAATGTTATGTTGACATGTACACCCTTGCTGTATTTTAAATGGATAACCAACAAGGACCTAGTGTACAGCACAGAGAACTCTGCTCAGTACTGTGTAATAACCTAAATGGGAAGGTAATTTGAAAAATAATTCTGAATAACTGAATTACTTTGCTGTACACCTGAAACTAATGCAACATCGTTAATCAACTATACTCCAATATAAAATAAAAACTAAAAAGAAAGTTATGTATTTTCCTAAAAAATAAATAATAAGAATCTGAAAAAGCACTGATACAAATGTGATTGTGAAGGTCATTTTGTCCTCCATATAAACCATGATGTCACTCTAGTCCATATGAGATGATGACAAAGCTAATCTCTGTGTATTTTAATGCCACTCTGTCCAGTTCCAGACTGAAAGCAGCAGCTTCTATGCCCACCTTTGACCTGGATAAGAAATTACAACCAGGATCTTCCTTGCATTTTACTTCTATGAAAAAACTGTCAGGTATAAACTATTTTTTTTTTTGGCTCTCATTTGCAAATGATATATGATGTTCTAACATTGCCCAAACTGGATCTTTCTGAAAGCTAATAACATAATCTTCAGGATCACGGATAGCCAGTTTTCTCGCCAAATACAGTGAAATTAGGCTGGAAAAGGAAAGTTTTTTGTTTTTGTTTTTAAAAAAAGGAATGGAGAAATGTAGCAGGCTGACGGTGTCCCTGCCTGGAGCCCTACTGTCATGAGGATGTCCTTCACTGACCTTCTCTTTCTACATGATGTGTGGCAAGCTCCCCCGCCATCCTGGCCCCCTCACTGGTGAGGGCAGGAACCCTCACTGCACGTTTTCGATTGGCAACATGATTTTCCTTTAGGGCTTTTGCCTGTTATTCTTCTGGCTTATTTACAGCCGGCACTGGCGCTAAAATATGTTATGGTTGGACACGTAAAAGGCAGTCTGTCCCTTCTCTTGGCAGTTTGATAAAATGAGTTCAATTTTCTTACTGGTTCCTGTCTCTAGAGACAGGCAGAATAATTGGTACCCGAAGACCCGTCCAGTCAGGCTTACACTTAAAAAATGAGAATAAATGGTGACAGAAAACGTAGTCACTGTGCAGATATAAAATGTTGGAACACATCATTTTATCATCTCATGTAATGAAGATCTGGAAATGTAACATACTTTTTCATGTTAGATGATGAAAAAAAAAGAAAAATTTGTACTCACACAACTAACAGTAACATATACTAAAGGTTTGTGTGGCTTTTTCCTAATATGGGAGAGTTTCAAGACAGACAAGTAAAAAGGATCCCATATGGTGCTGACCATGGCAGGTCGGATTCCTAAGTTATCATTTAGAAGATAAGTTAGGTGGGTCCCATGGGAGCATTGCCCCCTTTAGCCACATACATATGAGTGGTTATTATGGTGTGATTCTGTCAAGGGAACTTAGCAACGAGATAAAGTAACAGCTGTATATTTTGCCGAGAAGTTTGCTTAGGAAGGCAGTTGTCATGGCAACGCTTGGCAATAGCCATTTGATTTTGGGCCTTATGAAAGTGATGAGTTTACTTTGTCTAGATTATTTTCCTTGCACTGGCAACTTCTGGAGGGAGAAAAAAGATGACTAAATAGTCTTTTCCAGACATTTGCATATTAAAAAACAATCCTCTTTATGTTTGAATAGATGTAGAGAAGACATTATTGACAGACTTCTTCACCAGTGAATCAGGTACTCATGCCAACAAATACATATTGTGTACATTCACTGTATTTCAAGAGTTCAGACTTCCTCAGCTATGCATTGCAGCCCCGCTTCACACAGATGGATCGCATTCAATTATAAGTCTTCAGAAATGTGCCTAAAATAGTTGCAGCTGGGAGATATGTATATATATATGTATGTATGTATATATATGTATATAATCTTATGAATGAGCAAAAACGAAGTGAACTATACTCCATGGGGAAGTCTCTCAATGGAAAATCTGGTAAACAGGTTCTTGGGAAAAAAAGGAAAAAAAAAAAAAAACAAACAAACCAGAAAACAGATGCTGACTGATAAGAATTTGCTTATTTTAACCAGGAGACACCCGCCTGTGTACATATTGTGTACATTCACTGTATTTCAAAAGAGCTCAGACTCCCTCAGCTATGTGCTGCAGCCCAGCTTCACAAGGATGGCTCACATTCAATTATAAGTCTCCAGAAATGTGCCTAAAATAGCGTGCATGTGGCTCTGAGGAGGATTTGGTGAGCCGTTTTTCTCTCTGCAGGTGGCAGGGCTTCAGGGAACAGAAATATGTGGATCAAGAGATGAATGGATCACTTCACCTTTGAGACATGCAGCATGCATTTCAAATGTAGGAATTCAAGATGGCCTGGAGCCCTAGGCGCCTACAGAGCTTGAATTTACTGCACAGTCCTGGGATGTCTGCCTTCCAAGCCAAGGTTGCACATCACCAAACAAGAGGCAAGTTCATACCCTTTCCTTAGCTCTCTCCTTTCCCTGGGCCTCCACATCAGGCCTTATTGAGAAAACTGATTTATTCTGCACTTGACAAAGCTGGAGTGCGTCCGACACATATTGGGATTACCCTGCGTTGAGGGACAGATCATCTTCCACCCAAGACCCCAGTCCTTTGTTTAAGGTAATCTCAGAAAGGCTGTGGAAGGGCAAAAGGAGGAGAAGCAGATGCTTTTTTAAGTCTAAGGACCAAGAAACCTCTGGCCTCTGACCCGTAATTATTTTAGCATGATCTACCTTCCACGACGGCTTCCTTGGTGGCTCAGATGCTGAAGAATCCGCCTGCAATGCAGGAGACCTGGGTTCGATCCCTGGGTTGGGAAGAGGAGGGCATGAATACCCACTCCAATATTCTTGCCTAGTGAATCCCCATGGACAAAGGAGCTTGGCAGGCTACAGTACACAGGATCACAAGAGTCAGACATGACGTGGCAGCTAATCCACCACCACCACCAAGTCAACAGTGGCTCTGGGGGGCTGGGAGGGCGGTGGAGAATCCAGGGAGCTCCCTTAACTCATCTGGGGAAGTTGACTCCTGATGTTCTTTGGGCTGCTCTGACAGGGGAAGGTGGTTTCATAGGAACAAGCACCCTGTTTTGCTGGGTGTGTTAGCCTGATGGTGCTCTGCTTCTGGCCTGTCTCCGAGGAACTCTGACCGAGCTAGCCAAGGAGATGAGAATGGGACTTTCAGAATAATTATGATGGTGAACATTTATTTCACATGCATTACGTGTTTGACACTGTGAGACCGAAGCATTTCTTCCCTGTATCTTCGAAGTGACTCAGAGACATCAGGGCTACTATTGTGTCCACTTTAGAGGTGGGGAGGCTGTACAGCTTGCCCAGTTCTCCACATGGATTCTTTCAGCACTGGGTTTGGGGCAAGCTGTCTGACTCTAGAGGCTGAGCCCTGAGCCCCTTCCTACTCTCAAGCTGCCCTCACCTCCCATGTCTTGGAGGTCAGCGGCACCATCCCCAACCTCCTCCAGCCTCTGTGGACAGCAAGAGGCTCCTGGAGCTTGTCACCACCGGCTCTCCAATCCACATTTCCCCACACACTTCTCATTTAATTTTACCATAGATCTGGAGTCTACTCAGCTGTTTGGAAATGTCTTGGAAGTCCCAATGCACCCATGACATTGATTAATTTGACTGTTGACAGCCTCCTTTTAAATTGTTCCCAGGACTTCGCTAATGGTCCAATGGTTAAGAATCCACCTTCCAGTGTAGGAAATGTAGGCTCCATCCCTGGCCTGGAAACTAAGGTCCCATATGCCTCAGGGCAACTAAGCCCATGTGACACAACTACAGAGTCTGAGTGCCAAAACTAAGACTAGATGCAGTCAAATATAAATAAATAATTGTTCCCATTTGAGTCTAATGAGGGCCACATAAAAGTAGACTGTAGCGCTTACAACAATGTAATCACAGAATTTAGAATTTGACCAAAGTCCCCTTAGTTTCAGAAAGTTTTAGAAAAAATCAGTAGCATTATTTTAGAGACGTTCTTTTTTCTGATTTATTGTGTTATCTTGTTATCACCTTACCTCCCCACCTCACTGAGTATATAAAAAAAAAAAAGCAAAGGGAATTGGCTGCACATTTAGTAGGATCTCTGAGCCAGGGAGGAGAGTGCACTGAAGCATGGATGGCAAAAGCGGTATCCACTTGTGATGGCGTGCACACCCAGAAAAGGCATGGGATGAACTGGGAGATTAGGACCGACACATACACACTACCATGTGAAGAGAGATAGCTAATGGAATCTGCTGTGTAGCACGGCGAGCTCAGCTCGGCGCTCTGTGATGACCTAGATGGGTGGGAGGGGGTGGGAAGGGAGGTCTAAGAGGGAGGGGATATATGTATACATATAACTTATTCACTTCATTGTACAGCAGAAATTAACACAACACTGTAAAGCAATTATACCGATATAAAAAGAAACAGTAACGGCAGAAACATCATAGAACTATTAGTACCGATGCTACAGCTGCTCAGGTGCTATCGCATGAGACCTCCTCTGCTCTGAACGTGCTTTCTAACACGGTGGAGAAGAGTTCCTATAAACACTCCAAAGGTGTTTTCTTGTGGAAAACATGGTATGCACTTCAAAAACATCGCCTGTAATTGAGCGAGTCATCCTTGTGCAAGGTTCTTTTAAAAATAAAGCCAGGCTTCCTTCATGACGGGGCAGCTGAAGGTACATGCTAGAATTATAAGAAACTAAAATCTCTCACCCTGCCTGTCAAACCCAGACCAGGTACGACATTTATTATTTCTAAGTCTCCCAGTACATGATTATCTTTCTTCCTTATCCTGATATACATATATACGTGTATATATATAAATACACATAGAAAAGTTTGATCCATATGTTGAGATATTGTTTTCTGTTGGGGTGGACAGGAATGGAAAAACAAAATCGATTCTGCTTCACCGTATGAATTTCTGGGTCACCAAATCCAACATTTGATCTCTTGAAGATTTTTGGAGGTGGTACCATATATATAATCAAATAAGCACTGATACTAACTTTGGCTTTGGAGCAAAGTGGAACTGGAGATGTTCCCATAGGAATCTAGTTCTAACACAAATAGAGGTTTGGGAATGTTATTAAACTGGTATGTTAATCAATCAGACGTGTTTCCATGATCATTTTTGTTGTTTACCAGCATAATTAGAATGATCAGCTGCTAGATTATTTGCCCATTTCCCTCCTCCAGTCCTCTGAGAACTGACCCTTCTGCAAACCCAGGTGGTCACTTGGGTGACTCCCAGCACCTGCAATGGTCTTGTATTTTGGCTGCAATGAACTGACTTAGGTTTGGCTAATCACAGCTCATTCCCAAGGACTTTAGTACTGAGACTAAGAGACCCATGCAGTTTCTTCCCCAAAACCATCCTTATCATGTTGGAAACTTGACAGCCTTGGCGTCACCATGTGAACAGGAGACAGAGGAAGCCAGCTGCAGAGGGGAGTGAGGCAAACATAGAGAGGATGTCTTCAGATTCCTATCGGGTCTCTGAACTCGCTCAGAGCATCTACTCTTTGGGTGTCCTTTCTTTCTTCTCCAAGTGTTTCATTCTGAAAATAAATATATATATTTAAGAAACCTTGTAAGTAAAATACAAAAGCGTTCTATGCATAAAGAATTATAGAATTGTGAGTGCAAATGACCATTAGAATAATCAGTAAGTAACACCACATTTTAAATTATCCTCAGAAGACTCATGTCTGCCACAATGAATGGCGCAATGTTCAGGAAAGCAAATTTATAAGCGACTAAAACATCTAAATAGCTTCAAAGCAATTCAAAATGTGACAAACGTGACGTAAATACATGAACATGGGAGGAGAAGCTGGAAAAGATTCAAGGAATGTATTCTCTCAAAGCACTAATAGCTTTAGAGAATTGGGTAACACATTTCTGATGGGCCAGACAACATCTTCATCAAATAATTTTTGTTGTCTAATAGTGACTGTGAATTAGCATTTGGTGGTAGATGAGAAGGAATACAAATATTTGTCATGAAAGGTTTTATCATGTTTACCACAAGCTATAGGAAATTTATTACTTACTATAATCTGAATCACCTATTTTAAGCATAATTTTCCTTTTATCTAGGACAGACTATAGCATTCCTCTGATGCTCACAAGACTTCTAAGTATATTAACATTCTTTTTGGTATCTCTCTCCCAAGGTTTAATCTGAGCTTTGCATGTTAAAGCTTTCACACAAGATGTTTTTAAAAGGAAAAGGAATTACACAGATATTACATCAAGATTTCTGTTAAATAAATTCTAACAGAATAATCTTTTTTATCATCATTCAACATGGAACAAATATCTAATAAATGCCTTTCCTTTATCAGACAGCTCTGACCTAGTGCATCAGACTTTAAAATATACAAAGTCAAAATAAAGGTATGGAATAATGCATATAATTTTGTGTTCATTGTCTGGGAATGAAATAAATCACCTTCCCCTTCAAATTTTTAGATAAACACAAGTTTCCACTGTTTTTGCAAATCTTTTTTTTTTTCCCAATAAAATAACTGTATTTTACCTTCTTTTTGTCTCATTAATTTGTAACTTGGAAATAAATGTAAGTGTATCTGCGGGACTAAAACAGAGAATCTTTTTTTTCCCCCTGAACCATTTGGAGATAAGTTGCCAACATGATGTCACATCCTGCCAAAATACTTCAGTGTTTCTTACAAAGAAGGACATTCTCCTTCATAACCCAAATACGTCAAAATCAGGAAATTGACATTACACATTATCACCATCTAATTTAGAGACCCATCCAGGTTTTGCCAACAGTTCCAATACCCCCTGGGAAACTAGAAGATCCTATTCAGATGACGTGCTGCATTAAACTTCCCTGTCTCTTTAGCTTCCTCCCATCTGAAAGAGTTCTCAAACTGCCCTCGTCTTTCATGAACCTGAGACTTCTGAAGATTACAGGATGATTGTTCTCATAAATTTCCTTGAATTACAAGACTCTAATGGAATCATGAAGAAAAGTTACCTATTCCCTCACTGTTTCTAAAATGAAAATATTTCACAATTTTAGATAAAAATATTTAAATATCATCTCAATTGTCTACCAAATAGGAAAACTCACACGTGGACACACAATTGTTGTTGTTTAGTCCCTAAGTTGTGTCCTACACTTTTGCGACTCCATGGACTGCAGCCTGCCACGCTCCTCGGTCCGCTGGATTTCTCAGGCAAGAATACTGGAGCGGGTTGGAACCTGGGTCTCTTGCATTGGCAGGCAGATTCTTTACCGCTGAGCCACCAGGGAAGTTCCAACAGACAATGGTTAATGAGCCGTCATTCCTCTTGGTTCTCTAGAGTATACCACTGGGTCCCCTCCCCTGGCTTACCTCTATCCAGCTAAAGACACGGAACAGAATGGGCATCTCACTGCCTTTATTTTAAGTTATAGGCCAGATCTGCAAAGAGGTCATTTCATTTGAATCACACAGTGTAAAGGTCGTGGATTAAAGAGAATTTTCAGTTTAGTATTTTACTTGGCTTTCAACGCATTGACGGCTGGAAAGGGAAGAAGCATTATTCCGTCTCTTCAGTCTAAATGGAATGTTAAGAATTCCTAACTATACCTTTGGGTCTATCTAAACACAGCAATAATAATTACTTAGTCATCTAACCAGTCCATTCAGTTAGACAACTTGCCTAACATTTTTTCCTTCTCCTGATAGGATGGGATAATTGCCTGTATTACTTCCATTCACTGTAGCAGCATTACCATGACTGTCCCTGCGGAAGTTAATAAAACTGCACCTGCAATTATTTTCTTTTTTGTTTGTCTTGTTTTGCTTTGGGGGTTATGGATATTTGCACATTTTGTATGTCACCAAGGAGCCAAACAGTGAACTGTGTCATTTTCATTTTCTAACCCATGAGTTTAGCCAGTGTATATAACAGAGTATTTCACTTTACCAAAGCAATTCTGATCATTTTATGGTAGATTTATTGTGGTAGAATTAGTAAATGGCATTACAGGAGAGCAAAACCCTAGTTAGAGAAATCTCTCTGACCTGGGGCAGCTGCATGATGCAGGGGGGGTGTCTAGAATTTTGTGGAGGGAGATAGATGGATAGAAGCAGCTATCTGGTATATGTTTAAGTTTTAGTCTTCTTGCTCATTGTTTGAAAATGTTATGCTTACACTGGTAAGAAAAATAATTAAGATAAGGCTTTCTGAAATAGAGATAGTTTCAAATTCTCTTCCACAGTCATGCTATAACTCCTGAAATCTGTGTTATGTTTCAGGTTAATTTAGATTTGTGATGTCCAGGGAAGAGTTTGGTAGTCATCTACAAAGCATCAGTTTAAAGGGAAGACTTGATCGGAGACATGCAATTACCCGGGAGGAGTGTTCTCCAGTCTCCGTGGTTGTGACAAGGAAGAGGTGTGACCCTTTCATTGCTGATTTCTGGGTAAGGACTATTGTTACTTCTTATTTTAACTTAACAGTTTTGCAAGAAATTCTCTTTCCTATTTCTTAATTTTATACCACTGTGGGCATACAAGCAAAGAAAACTATGGTATGAAATTAATTGCTGGATTGAAATCATCATACAGGAAAGAAAGAGTTGATCTTTTGCCGAATGAGAGAGAAACTGTAGAACTGAGATTCTGGGAGATATTGAGTAGTAGTTCTAACTAGATACAATACATTTTGAGGGAAAAGGAATGAGAAAAAAAATACCCTGAGGCTATCAATGCCTATTAAGAAGTGGATCAAAGGAAATAAATGATTATAGCCTTAAAAGTAAATTTCTACCTGCATAATGAAAATAGTAAATATCATACTTCACAGGGTAAATGAATGAGTAGTTGAATAGTAATTTACCTCACCACAGCCAGGATCTTAGTGGCTGGCAATTAGTATTATAAACAGGAAAGGGGACATAATCTAACAAATCTGGGATCTGGCCAAGAAGACAAGTGATCATAAAGAAGGCATTCTAACTGAAAAATTTATCTTCAACAATAAGCAGCAATGTTGCATAAGTCCTTGGTAGTTGCGTGCAATGAAAAAGGCATGAATAACTTTTCATTTATAAAGGGGGAAAAGTAGTTATTTTAATATTTTATCCATAAACAGCATTACTAATGGAGAGGACAAAGAAATACCTGCAAATACAAAGTTTGAAAAGAGAAGACAGTTTTCTGCCCCTCCAAGCAGATGTTTACTTCTCTTTGGTGGAGCTCTTATAGTCACTGTTTAAACACCTCTGGTAGCAAGAAATGCACATCCATCAGTAGATGAAGTATTCCTTCCATTTCCTAAGAGATATATTTTTAAAAAACCCAAAATACTAATTCGAAAAGAGACATGCATCCTAGCGTTCACTGCAGCATTATTCACAATAACCAAGATATGGAAGCAACTTAATGGATAAAAGGATGAAGAAGCTGTGATGTGCACCTGTGTGTATGCACACACACATACACACAAATACACAAGTAAGCAAATAACTTCTTAATGCTTTCTCTGCAGAGAAGTGAAATAAGTTAGCAAAGCAATTGACTATATTACTAAAAGCAAAAAAGGGGGCTTAAAATACCCCCATCTGTGAGTCGAAAGTATACTTTTTCTGCTTGATTGTACAGATAATCACCCCATTTCTGGGCTCTGCTTTGTTAGCAGAGACAGTTTCTGAAGTTGATGTGCTTTGTGCTCAGGCACTGAGGTAGTAAATGTTGCCCTTGCAGACGCATTCCCACTGCTCCTGTCGTAAATTCTTTGTCTGTGAAACTGCCTCAGGAGCACCAGGACTGTGCTGTCTACACCATATGCAACCACTGGCCCCGCTTCCAGCTGAGTCTGCTTGGTTCTTCATCTCCTCTAACTGGTGAAGCTGAGTCTCTCAGCGAGTGCTGCTTTGGATGGACTAAAAGGAGGTTTGATCTGTCCTCTGTGTACACAGGAAGCCTGAACCTCGGCCAAGGGTGCATCCCCTGTGCCCAGTGTGGTCATTTCTCACTTTTCCCCTGCAGGATTGCATGACTATGCAGGCCAGCTCTGAGCATCTTTCTCCCCAGGGACTACATTGCCATGGAGCATCAGATTCTCTGAAACGCTTTGATCTTTCAGAATCCATGGCATGACCCTATCTGGAAAGCCACGATGCTCAGACTAGTACAAAAGGAGACCCAGCAAAATGGTGAACTATCGAGAAGGATACTGTCCTTATCTCGGATGTCCCGCCAGCATCCAGGTGAGGCGATGCAGTGTCTGTGGGCCTGCCTCCAAGCAGCACAGTGGCTTCCGGCCCGTCTTTTCTCTTTGTCCCTCATGTGTCTCTTTAAGACGAAAGTGAAAGAAAGGGAAGTTGCTCAGTCATGTCTGACTGTGACCCCATGGACTGTAGCTTATCAGGCTTCTCAATCCATGGGATTTTTCCAGGCGAGAACACTGGTGTGGGTTGCCGTGCTCTCCTCCAGAGGATCTTCCTGACCCAGGGATCAAACCCAGGCCTCCCACATTGTAGGCAGACGCTTTATCATCTGAGCCACCAGGGAAGTCTTTAAAATGGGACAGAGTTAATGTCTGTCTCAGAGGGAGGGTTTGAAGGCCAAAGAGGCATTAAAGGTAATGCTATTCAGAACAGTGACTGGTTAAAATAATAAGCCCTCTATTAATACTCTTTAATAGCAAGGAATCTCTTTTTTTTGTTTTTGTTTTTGTTTTTTTCATATGATGCTATTCTAGAAAGACTTCATTTAAACTGATTCCCAATACACATCTTTCAACTAAAAAGAGTAAGGCATTAAGAAATTGAATTTTTAAGTCTCTTGACATCCAGTCACATAGGTGCTTTTAGTCCCGTTTCTACATAAAGCAACTAAAGAATATGCAGCTTAGGAGAGATACTGTGCACTGTGCGTGCATGCTCAGTTGCTTCAGTCATGCTCAACTCTCTGGGACCCTATGGACTGTAGCCCACCAAGTTCCTCTCTCCATGCATGGGATTCTCCAGGCCAGAATACTGTAGTGGGTTGCCATGCCCTCCTCCAGGGGATCTTTCTGACCCAGGGATTAAACCCACATCTCCCACCACTCCTGCATTGTAGGCGAATCCTTTATCACTGAGCCACCTGGAAGGCCCGTGGGGACACTATATAAGGTTACACTGCACAAAGGGTCCCATAATTCTCCGGTTCCTAAGGGGGGAAACTCAGAAGTTCTAATGCATACTTGTCAAAATTAAACTAAAAGAATGTTACTCATTATCTGTTTTACTGTGAGAAACATTAAATTTGGCACATTTTAATTAAAACTAAATGAAATAAATACAAGTGAAAAGTTCAGCTATTCAAAATAATTGACTTTTGAGTCTTGTGACTTTCACTGGTGGAAATTTGGAGATTTTTTAGCACATCAGGCAAAGATAGTTCAGAGTCAGATTTATCCTTTACAAAGCCATTAAGAGGCCCCTAAAACATAGGCAACCCTGGAAGAGGGCATGGCAACCCACTTCAGTAATCTTGCCTGAAGAATCCCATGGGTAGAGGAGCCTGGTGGACTACAGTTCATGGGGTCACAAAGAATCAGACATGACCAAAGCAATTTAGCACACACAAAAACATCGGCAGACTGTCTCATTCAGGACATTACATTCTGTGAAGTCCTCTTTTGGAATGCTGAGGTTTGAGCTGATGAGAGCAGGAAAGAGAAATTCTGCATGTGGCTAATTGACCATTCAAGCCATGGTGCCCTACAGGATAACACTAAGATTCTGAGTTGTGATTAGAGGTGGCTGTGAAACCTAAGGGATTTTTTCCTGTCAGCAGGATAAACCTTATTCTACCCTCTGAATACTTCATACAACGTAACAGATTTGTTTGTTACAGGCAACATTAATAGAGATGCTATAATACAACTTTGAAATCAAGGCCATAAGATTCTACATTCTGAGTATATATTAAATGCTCATAGGATGGATTCTTTTTTCCCTCACAATCCCATGCATATTGCATTCTATTTATCCATGAAATGTAGACAAATGCATTTCTAAGTAATTTTGTTTCAAATTTGTTATTTGAGTTTCAATCTGCTGAATTTACTTTGTTGCTCTTTATTTAACAATAGTATGAGTTACCTTTTAAATCATCTGATGACTTGACAGACAATGGAGTGTACTTAGATTTCAGAGCTAATCTTGCAGTTACTGCCATTTCATGATTCTACATTATGCTTTGATGAGACACACATGATTTGGGTCTAGGGACATGTCTCTTGCTTGTTGTGACTCTTTGGACAATTTCATGTTTTATTTGCCAGCATCCATTTGTGGCAAATTTGTGCCAGCTCAGCTTCCGGGGGACAGGTGGCTGATTGAAGTGGCAATTAGCTGATGGCTCTGCTGGTAGAGGTTGTGCACAGAAATTTTATGACATTCTAATGCAGACACCAAGGCTGTGTGCCAAGGGCAGTCTGACTGAAAACTCTCTGAAGATCTACAAACAAGCTTTCCAAAACTCTGGCACTTATGAATGCATGTGTGCTAAGTCACTTCATTCGTGTCCAACTCTTTGTGACCCTATGGACTGTAGCCTGCCAGGCTCCTCTGTCCACCAGGATTCCCCTGGCAAGAAGACTGGAGTGGGTTGCCATGCCCTCCTCCAGGTGACCTTCCCAACCCAGGGATCGAACTTGTGTTTCTTGCATCTCCTGCATTGGCAGGCAGGTTCTTTAACACTAGGGCTACCTGGGAATCCCCCCAAAATATGTGGACTAATAGAAAAATACCAAGATTATATAATAAGTGGGTTTGCTAATGTCAATGCATGTTATTCTCAACATCTTTTCTTATGAACTATTCTTGTGGCTAAAGTCCATGAAAAATTTTTGCTCTATATATCTAACAATTTTAAACTGTATATATCTATATACATTTCCATATCCCTGTCCCCTGCCACCCCACCAAAAAACCTGTGATAATATTAAGAATTAATGTAACTATATTACTGAGAAGAGTTATAAACAATTGATCAAAGTTTATGCAGTCATTATTCATTTTTTCAAATGTTTAAATCAACTTTTTGACGTATACTTTAAAAAGCACAAAATGTACCCAATAGCAGAGTACATCATGAGAAATGCTGGGCTGGAAGAAGCACAAGCTGGAATCAAGATTGCCAGGAGAAATAGCAATAACCTCAGATATGCATATCACACCACCCTTATGACAGAAAGCTAAGAAATAAAGAGCCTCTTGATGAAAGTGAAAGAGGAGAGTGAAGAAATTGGCTTAAAGCTCAACATTCAGAAAACGAAGATCATGGCATCCAGTCCCATCACTTCATGGAAAATAGATGGGGAAACAGTGGAAACAGTGGCTGATTTATTTTTCTCGGCTCCAAAATCAGTGCAGATGGTGACTGCAGCCATGAAATTAAAAAATGCTTACTCCTTGGAAGGAAAGTTATGAGCAACCTAGACATCATATTAAAAAATGGAGACATTATTTTGTCAACAAAGGTCTGTCTAGTCAAGGCTATGGTTTTTCCAGTAGTCATGTGTGGATGTGAGAGTTGAACTACAAAGAAAGATAAGCACTGAAGAATTAATGCTTTTGAAATGTGGTGTTGGAGAAGAATCTTGAGAGTCCCTTGGACTACAAGGAGATCCAACACCAGGAGATCAGTTCCTGGTTTTCATTGGAAGAACTGATGCTGGAGCTGAAACTCCAATACTTTGGCCACCTGATGTGAAGAGCTGACCCACTGGAAAAGACCCTGATGCTGGGAAAGATTGAGGACAGGAGGTGAAGGGGATGACAGAGGATGAGATGGTTGGATGGCATCACTGACTCAATGGACATGAGTTTAGGTAAACTCTGGGAGTTGGTGATGGACAGGGAGGCCTGGCATGCTGCAGTTCATGGGTACGAAAAGAGTCAGACATGACTGAGCAATTGAACTGAATGAAGGGTAGAATTCAGTGAGTATTTTTTCTTTAAAAAAAAAAAAAATTATTCATTTTTTCAAATGTTTAAATCAACTTTTTGACGTATACTTTAAAAAGCACAAAATGTACCCAATAGCAGAGTACATCATGAGAAATGCTGGGCTGGAAGAAGCACAAGCTGGAATCAAGATTGCCAGGAGAAATAGCAATAACCTCAGATATGCATATCACACCACCCTTATGACAGAAAGCTAAGAAATAAAGAGCCTCTTGATGAAAGTGAAAGAGGAGAGTGAAGAAATTGGCTTAAAGCTCAACATTCAGAAAACGAAGATCATGGCATCCAGTCCCATCACTTCATGGAAAATAGATGGGGAAACAGTGGAAACAGTGGCTGATTTATTTTTCTCGGCTCCAAAATCAGTGCAGATGGTGACTGCAGCCATGAAATTAAAAAATGCTTACTCCTTGGAAGGAAAGTTATGAGCAACCTAGACATCATATTAAAAAATGGAGACATTATTTTGTCAACAAAGGTCTGTCTAGTCAAGGCTATGGTTTTTCCAGTAGTCATGTGTGGATGTGAGAGTTGAACTACAAAGAAAGATAAGCACTGAAGAATTAATGCTTTTGAAATGTGGTGTTGGAGAAGAATCTTGAGAGTCCCTTGGACTACAAGGAGATCCAACACCAGGAGATCAGTTCCTGGTTTTCATTGGAAGAACTGATGCTGGAGCTGAAACTCCAATACTTTGGCCACCTGATGTGAAGAGCTGACCCACTGGAAAAGACCCTGATGCTGGGAAAGATTGAGGACAGGAGGTGAAGGGGATGACAGAGGATGAGATGGTTGGATGCCATCACTGACTCAATGGACATGAGTTTAGGTAAACTCTGGGAGTTGGTGATGGACAGGGAGGCCTGGCATGCTGAGGTTCATGGGTACGAAAAGAGTCAGACATGACTGAGCAATTGAACTGAATGAAGGGTAGAATTCAGTGAGTATTTTTTTTTTAAAAAAAAAAAACTGTTTTCTAGAGCAGTTTAAGCAGAGAAATCATACAGAAAATAAAATGAGTCCACATAAAATCTATCCCCTCCCTGACAAATTCTCTGTGATTACTGACATCTTACATTAGTGCAGTGTGTTTGCTAAAACTGAAGAACCAACACATACTTTTCATTGAGCAAAGTCCATAAATAACTAGGGTTCACTTTTTGTGGCGTAGAGTTGTAGGGGTCTTGACAAATGCCATATATGCACATTTAGAGTATCATGCTACTGCTGCTAAGTCACTTCAGTCGTGTCCCACTCTGTGTGATCCCATAGATGGCAGTCCACCAGGCTCCTGCCTTCCCTGGGATTCTCCAGGCAAGAACACTGGGGTGGGTTGCCATTTCCTTCTCCAATGCATGAAAGTGAAAAGTGAAAGTGAAGTCACTCAGTCGTGCCCAACTCTTAGTGACCCATGGACTGCAGCCCACCAGGCTCCTGCATCCGTGGAATTTTCCAGGCAAGAGTACTGGAGTGGGTGGCCATTACCTTATACAGGATAGATTTACTTACTCCCCTAAGCTCTCCCCACTCTCAGGCTGTTCATCCCTCCTTACCCTGATCCCTGACAACCACTGATCTTCATGGTTATGCCTTTTCAGACCCTCATATACTTGAAATCCTACCACATACAGATTTTCACCCTGGATTCTTTGACTAGCAATGTGGATTTAAGGTTTTTCTGTTTCTTCTCAAGGTTTGATATTATTTCTGGAGAATATTTTATTACTGGATAATATTCCATTGCATAGAGGTACCACGCTTTGTTTATACAACTGCCCATTCAAGAACATCTTATTTGCTTTCAATTTCCTGTTAATTATAAAGCTGTTATAAATGAATGTTTTCAATTCCATTTATTTCTGCTGTAGTTTCTTTGTTTTCTTCTGTTTGCATTGCATTTAACTTGCTCTTCTATTTCATTTTCCTGGGGTAGAAACTCAGATTATTGAATTTTAGGTCTTCTCTTCTAAAATATGTACTCAGTGCCATAAGTTTCCTCCTAAGCTCTGCTTTTTGCTATATCCTCTATATTTTCATGCTCTGTATTTTCAATTACACTTAATTCAGAACATTTAAAATTTCTCTGGGGATTTCTTCTTTGACTCATGTGCTATTTACCAGTGTGTTTTTTCATCTCCAACAATTTTGGCATTTTTCTAGCTATCTTTTTGTTATTGGTTTCTAGTTTAATTGCATGTTGGTCTGAGGACATTCTTTGCATAGTTAATATCCTTTTCATTTTTGAAGGTCTGTTTTATAGTCCAGTATCTGGTCTATTTTGGTACATGTTCCATGTGAGTTTTGGGAGAATGTGTCATCTGCTATTGTTGGGTGAAGTATTCTAACAATGTTGGTTAGATACAGTTGTTTCATGGTGGTGCTGAATTCAGTGATGTCCTCAGTGATACTCTGCCTGCCGGAGTTGCCAGTTGCTGGCACAGGAGTATCGAGGTCCCCACCTAAGATAATGCATTTTGTCTTTCTTCTTGCAGTCTGATCAGTGTTTGCCTCATGCATTTTGATGTCTCTCAAATGCACATACACATTAATGGTTATGTCTTTTTGGAGAACTGACCCCTATATCATCATACCATCTTTATCCCTGATCATTTTATTTGCTCTGAAATCTGCTCTTCCTGGACATCAATTTCTTTTTCCATTCATTCATTCATGTATTTGTTAAAGTGGTTCAGTCCTGGGCACAGAGCCCACAGCCAGACCTCCTTCACTGGTCTTTTGATTTGGCCAGGTAAGGCCTCAGGTACTGAATCAAAGGAGAGCTGGATTGGAGATAACTGAAAGTGTCCTCCATGTCATATGTCCACCATGGCTTAAATGGAGAATTTTCATGGTGGCACTATAAATGGTCACATCCCCTCCTTGCCCCATGCCTTCAAAGGAATAATATAAGAAGCTGAGAGCAGATCAACCTCCAAAATGTGAGCATACTTTATAAAAAGCAAGAGAAATATGAGAAAAAGTACCAAATTTACTGTCAAGTAAATTCCATATAGCAATCTATATTTCAACCAGAAGAAAGCAAACTAAAAATAACATTGCTCTGGCCATTTTGGTCATTGATGGTGTGGGCTTCCCTGATGGCTCAGGCAGTAAAGCACCTGCCTGTATTGTGGGAGACCCAGGTTCAATCTCTGGGTCGGGAAGGTACCCTAGAGAAGGAAATGGCAACCCACTCCAGTATTCTTGCCTGGGAAATTCCATGGATGGAGGAGCTGGTGGGCTACAGTCCATGGGGTCAAAAAGAGCAGGACATGACTGAGCGACTTCACTCACTCACTCCGTATGCATATATTAAATACACACAAAGAACTTTTTTGAAAGAAATTTGGAGCCACTTTAGAGCCAAGAAAATGACTAGAGAGACAATGTCAGAATTGATTTTATTTTTAATTGAAATAATTACACTTGTCATTAACGCATTGCTTCTAAAAATTTGGAGACATCTGAATAATTTGCTAATCAATAAACACTGGATTAGGTAAAATACTTTATATAAGTAAAATTAATCTAAATGGTGGCGTGAGTGGTTCCCTTCTAAAGAAAATGCTAACCATCCTCAGTTTATGAATGTTAAGGGTTAATATCTGAAGTTGGAGGGCAGCATTGAAAAATTATTAAAAATGTAAATGCATGACCTATAAAGAGATCATTGTTCTTACAGTTTATGTTTAATGATTCAAATCAACTGATGGAAACTCAACTGGAGTAGTCATAGGATAATGTACTTAATGAGAAAAATAAATTATATTATTTGGTCATCCTGATATCATCATGAAAAAATAGCTTACTTTTGTTTAAGACCTTTAACACATCCTTGAAGGATACTGAGAACTCTGTTCGCCTCTCTACAGGAAGCCACCTGGTGACAAGATCTCAGTGCCAGGGATGAAGGTACAGAGGACGGAATTTGCTGGTGTTAATATCAATGACCCTGAAAGTTACCTGGTAGCCAAAAACTCTACCTAAATTTGAAATAGGGGCTCATTATATACTTGTTTGCAAAGAAGGGACCACTCATTTTATCAATGCAAATTTGACTCTAAATTACTAGCAGTTTAACCTGATGAAAGTAAGGCTCAGAAACACCTGGAATTAAGACGACAAGTCTCCACGTTGTCATCTGCAGAATAACTATTTGTCCTACCAAGGATTTCATGCACTTCAGCTTTATGAGAGGATTTAATTATTTTCAGCTGTGGAAAAGCTTCTAAGAAGCTTTTTATTAAAAAAAGATTAATATTCGAACTGAAATGCTCACTCTAAAGATTCAAACCACAAAACTTTTAAATTCATGTAATAATGCTGACATCCAAAGAAAATATAACATTATACATATTAAAAGTATAATAAAAGTTGCATGATGAGATGAATCTATTCATAAAATTATAGTGCTCACTTACAATGCCCTCTTTAGGGAGGAAATTTATGTCACAGTATAAATCCCTCAGTCCTGAACCATTGCCCTGAAAGTCTACCAGCAAAAATACATATTTTTGGCTTTGTTAGGTTTTCTTGAAATTCTTTTGTTAGGAAAATGCTCCAGATGACACAGAAACATAAAGGATAGTATGATGAACTGTTCTGTTTGTTCCTCACAAACCACCCCTGGCTGTCATCTCATGTCTTCCATAAATACTCAGCATACACAGAGAGGCTTCTTTTCTTCCTACAGGACTTCTAGTCTTCAAGAATTACTTAATAAAATTATTCTGACAGGGGTTATTACATATTAGTGGATTAATATCATGAAAAAATAATTTTTAAAATTTTATCTGAACTATACACAGAGTATTACACATTGTTTCCCATATATGTATATATATACCATATTACATTTCATATATATTATACCCCATATTCTAAGTTCAGTTCAGTCGCTCAGTCATCTCCAACTCTTTGCTCTCCCATGAACTGCAGCACACCAGGCCTCCCTGTCCATCACCAACTCCCGGAGTTTACTCAGATTCATGTCCATTGAGTCAGTGATGCCATCCTACCATCTCATCCTCTGTCATCCCCTTCTCCTCCTGCCTTCAATCTTCCCTAGCATTAGGGTCTTTTCCAGTGAGTCAGCTCTCTACATCAGGTGGCCAAAGTATTGGAGTTTCAGCTTCAGCATCAGTCCTTCCAATGAATATTCAGGACTGATTTCCTTTAGGATGGACTGATTGGATCTCCTTGCAGTCCAAGGGACTCTCAAGAGTCTTCTCCAACACCACAGTTCAAAAGCATCAGTTCTTTGGTGCTCAGCTCTCTTTATGGTCCAACTCTCACATCCATACACGAGTACTGGAAAAACTGAAGCCTTAACTAGACAGACCTTTGTTGATAAAGTAATGTCTCTGTTTTTTAATACGCTGTATATGTTGGTCATAACTTTTCATCCAAGGAGTAAGCATCTTTTAATTTCATGGCTGTAGTCACCATCTGCAGTGATTTGGGAGCCCAAAAAATAAAGTCAGCCACTGTTTCCACATTTGCCATGAAGTGATAGGACCAGATGCCATGAATTTTCTGAACGGTGAGCTTTAAGCCAACTTTTTCACTCATCTCTTTCACTTTCATCAGGAGGTTCTTTAGTTCTTCTTTGTTTTCTGCCATAAGGGTGGTGTCATGTGCACATCTGAGCTTATTGATATTTCTCCCAGGGAGCCCAAAAAATAAAGTCAGCCACTGTTTCCACATTTGCCATGAAGTGATAGGACCAGATGCCATGAATTTTCTGAACGGTGAGCTTTAAGCCAACTTTTTCACTCATCTCTTTCACTTTCATCAGGAGGTTCTTTAGTTCTTCTTTGTTTTCTGCCATAAGGGTGGTGTCATGTGCACATCTGAGCTTATTGATATTTCTCCCAGCAATCTTGATTCCAGCTTGTCCTTCATCCAGCCTGGCATTTTGCATGATGTACTCTGGTGGCTCAGAGGTTAAAGCGTCTGCCTCCAATGCGGAAGACCTGGGTTCGATCCCTGGGTCGGGAAGATCCCCTGGAGAAGGAAATGGCAATCCACTCCAGTATTCTTGCCTGGAGAATCCCATGGATGGAGAAGCCTAGTAGGTTACAGTCCACGGGGTCGCAAAGAGTCGGACATGACTGAGCGACTTCACCTCACCTCACCTCACCTCACTCTGCATATAAGTTAAATAAGCAGGGTGACAATATACAGCCTTGACGTGCTCCTTTCCCATTTGGAACCAGTCTGCTGTTCCATGTCCAATTCTAACTGTTGCTTCTTGACCTGCATACAGATTTCTCAGGAGGCAAGTCAGGTGGTCTGGACTTACCTTCTTCCACAGTTTGTTGTGATCCACACAATCAAAGCCTTTGGCATAGTCAATAAAGCAGAAGTAGATGTTTTCCTGGAACTCTTGCTTTTTTGATGATCCATCAAATGTTGGCAGTTTGATCTCTGGTTCCTCTGCCTTTTCTAAACCCAGCTTACAATATTACACATTGTTTCCCATGTATGTATATATATATCATATTACTTTCCATATATATTACACTCCATAGTCTAAATGATGTTATAATTAGAGCATGATGGTTACAGAACCCCTTTCTCACTCACACACAACAGTTTCCTCTTGTGCCCCCATCTCCATGCCATTATTAAATTCTGTGAATGTTTTTGTGTGTCTGTTGATTTTCCCAATGAATCTTTAATCTCTCCTGAGGGTAAGGTTTAGGTTTTATTCAATTTTTTAGGCCACACTTCTGTAATAGTTTGCACAAAATGAGCTCTCAATAACCACTGGGTGAAAACCAAATATTAATAAAAAATATTTTGATCAGAAAATTGGAATCCTGTTACCACTTGGCATGTACTATGTTTAAATTATCAGCAAGTTTCAACTTCAGGCCAGTTTGTTTAAAGTGAAAAAAAATTAAATCAATAAATGGAAAATGCACCCTGTCCATGGTCACGTAATATAAACCGTGGTTATGTGCCCAGCAGGTTCCGGGAGGCGGTGATGATCAGGGCAACCTGGTGTGCTGCAGTCCATGGGGTCGCAAAGAGCCGGACATGACTGAGTGACTGAACTGATACTGATGATGCCCTCTGTGGAACTGATCATGATTTTAAAGAGCTGTAAGAAATTTTTAAATTTAAAAACCATGAGAGGAAATGTTCACCTAGAGAGTATGGAGGAAGAAAAAATTTAAATATCTGTGTTGTCATATCTTGTGAAGTACAAGCCCATCTTGAGTCTGTATTAGAAAATGTATTCCTTACACATGACTTAAATTACATGAGTCTTACATATCTGACATTGCAACCCTGAGACACTTTAAAAAATTAAGCTATATATTCACAAAATGAAAACAAATACATGTGGCTGCCTATGGAAGAGCCATGTATCACTGACCATTGCAGTGATCAGACAGTAGATGGACATCGAGAATATACACCCGTCTACATAAATGGAAACAGTGCTACAGGAAGAGATATATTTATGTCTTCATAAATGTTCTTCTATCCTTTGCATTCCCCTCCCCCAGGACACACAATGTGAATTACTCAAGCAGTGCAAGAACCCACTAAGCAAAGCCAACATTTCTTAGATCTGAGTGTCATTAATCATGAGTGATCTTGGATTGGTGAATACTTGGCTTTCATAATATGGGGGATGATACCTTTCACCACCAGACAATGGAGTTTCTAAAGAGAAATACCTCTCTTAAGAATACAGAGACAAGAAGAATGCTCCAACGATGGGGTAGGTGATGAACAAATGGGCAAAAAATTGTAGATGACAAGATTTGTTAATGTACAAGGTGAAAACAACTATGTGTGTGTGTGTATATATACATACATACATACATGTATATATAGGTAAGTAACAAAATCATAAAATTTTTGAAAGTTCATCAAAGAGGAGATACTTATCTGGAATTTCCCCTGGTAGATTTCCTTGGGACTCAGTACATACTTAAGAACCATGCTGACCAAATACCTCTTAAGATTAATATTTTAATTTGTATTACAGTAGAAACATTACTTTTATGGGATGGAGCATTATTGGGCAAAGACACATGAAACAACTACTACACCATCATGCATAATGAGCTACATTCATTAAAGAGGTTTTTAATTATGCTATTGATGGAGGTTAAGGATTAATTAGGGACAACTCAGTAAGTACCTTTAATCCCACCGCACAGTGAAATCAGTGCTTTGGAATCAAAGCCTTAAGGCTAAGCTGTGGTTGTGTGACTCATTGAGTATCATCTCGGCCTTTCCATTTTACTTTTAGTGACACAATCTTTCTCATGTTTAAAATCATGCAGCAGAACTGATAAGGTTCAAAGCCTGCTATACATTAGAGCATAGTTTTTAATAAAAAATGATGTGGCTTATACTGTGGGGTTTCCGTAAAAATAGGCCTCCTAGACAACAAAAACATATTTAGGAGATTAAAACATATAAAACAACTAAAGGAATGGGACTTCCCTGGTGGTCCTCCAGGTAAGGCTCCCTGCTCCCAACACAGGGGGCCCAGGTTTGATCCCCAGGACAGGGAACTAGATCCCACATGCCACAGCTGAGTTCCCATGCTACAGCTAAGACCCCACATGCCACAACTAAGAGTGGGCATGGCCAAATAAAACACAAGACAACACGAAACAGACACACACACACACACAAACCAAAGGAACAAACACACACTAAGTGCTAATATAACAATTGGGCTCTTGCTGATTGCCAAGGTCAAGAAAAGACAGCTACAGTGGATACATGTTTTAGGAGGAGTTGGTATGAGGATACACAGATTTACAAAGAAACATATGAAAACACTTTCATGGTCTGGACCTGGGGCATCCTCCATCCACACACAGACTAACAGGGTGGCAGCTCTAAGGAAGCCTCTGGTCCATGCTGCCCCTGTGGTCAGTCTTCCCTGTCTCTCCCTCTCCCTGACCTGCCTGCCCCTTTGTCGAGTGGCCAGTTCTTTCCTGCTCTGGTGCTCCGTCTTAAGGGTGAGTCAGTGACAGGAAGGGCTACAGTCCAAACACACTCTGCCTCCTGCTTCTCCGCTGTGGCTTCTGACCCCACTCCATCCTAGGGCCATTCTACGATGGGGTCCTCTACTGTGTGTTTCACGTGGACTCTCCAATGGAGAGAGACCTGCTGAGGTTGATTGGTTTCAGCAGTTCTTTCCGCTGTCAGACTGCGGGCCAGAGAGCCGCAGTTGGTTTCGGTCCGGGTCCCTACTCTAAAAAGGCAGGGCCGAGATCCTTAAGAGTGGTCAGTCCACACATGGCCTGTGGTATCCCCGCAGCACTTCCACATGACCGGATTCCAAAATAAACATGGCTTCGTTTACCAAGTAGTTTAGTCCAAAAGACTTAATAAGTGTTTATGTCCTTACAACTTAGCGGCCATTGGAAAAAATAATACACATAAGTTGAAGGAGAAATAATATTTTTATTTTATAGCTAAATAGCCACCATGACTCAGTACTAGAAAATATGCACCTGTTAGGCATTGGACGACTTCTTAATCCTCATTTCTGGACTTGTGTTGATTTTCACTGCACATGCTTTTTATCATAGCAAGCACCCAAACCTCTGCTTTGCAAAGATGCAACATTACAGAAAGTTACGATAAAAGATCTGCCTGCAATGAAGGAGTTGCGGGAGATGCAGGTTGGATCCCTGGGTTGGGAAGATCCCCTGGAGAAGGCATGGCAACCCACTCCAGTATTCTTGCCTGGAGAATCCTATGGACTGAGGAGCCTGGCAGGCTCCAGTACATAGGGTCACAAAGAGTCAGACACGACTGAAGCGACTTAGCAGTGTGTAATGTTGAAGTCACTAATTATTCAAACAAGTATTTTCGCAGTGTTTGACAGGTGCCATGGATCTTTCTGTTTCCTTCAAAAGTTTAAAACACCTTGTGGTGCTCCCAGGCATTTGTTTGATCCCCAGTGGCACTTTGATACAGTTTCTGAACCATGTTAATAAGAAAGATGGTAGGCTGTCTGATACACAAGAACTTAAGGATGAGTAAATGAACATGATATGCCTTTTTTTTTTTTTTTTTGCCTCAGAAGGGATTAGTGACTATGGCAGAAATGTAGTACATGAGGGAAAGTCCACTCCAGTTGATTATGAGGTATGGGTAACAGTTGTAGTAAGAGTTGTGAGAAAAAATAATCACTGAGGAAGAGTCTGTGGAAGAGCTCAGAGTGAAGGAAGGATAAAAACTCTGCTGAGGTGAAAGCAGAGGGGCTTCCCAGGTGGCACTAGTGGTAAAGAACCCATCTGCCAAAGCTGGAGACATAACTGACCTCGGTTTGATACCTGGATTGGGAAGATCCCCTGGGGGAGGAAATGGCAACCCACTCCAGTATTCTTACCTGGGAAATCCCACGGACAGCGGAGTCTGGTGGGCTACAGTCCATGGGGTTGAAAGAGTCCAACATGACTGGAGCAACTTAGCATGCAGACACACAAGAGGAAAACAGAGATGCAGAGTCAAGGGATCCTGTTGGTGCCATGACAGAGGAGACTTTGAACATGGCTTTGGGTGAGACTGCTCTGTCAGAGATGGGAATATGGGCTAATGTTGGGGAGTGAGCCCCCTCCTGTAACCTGGGTGTCAGGGGATGAGGAGTCTCCCTCTTGTCTCCTGGGAATATGCCCCATCAGTCCTGACCTCATCTCCCTTATCTGTCACTCTAACGTTGCCCTCTAGTTGCTTCTTTTCCATCAGCATATACGTGAACTCACTGAAATCTAACTTCTTCCTCATTGTTCCCACAATGATGTCCATTCTCGTTCAATGTCTTCTGTATGGCAAACCCAACAAGCGTGTCTCATCTCTTTACCGAATTCTCAAAACCCTTTCTCTCCTCAGCATTTCTTCTTTCTGCTTCTCTCCACTTGCTGTTTCTTTCCTTCTCTCTGGACATACTTCCCTCCTCTCCTCTGTAGATGGAAATATTTACCACTGTCATCTCTCCACACAGAAATTCTCTCGAGAGCTCAGTGCAGCGCTCCTCTCACTCTGTACACGTGGCCCGCCCTTGCCCCAGGTTCTCCTCTAACTTCCCAGTCCTCTGGCCAGGCAGGTTCCCCCCACAGCTCCCTGCAGTCACCTTGAACCCCCCACCTCAGCTCACACGCTCCTTGAGGCTTCTCTGCCTTTCCACATGCATTTCCTTCCTCCTGAACCAGCCACATCATCTGCAGAGACCAAAGCAAAAGCCCCTTAACCCCCAAAATCACTAAGAATGTCAAGATGATGACATCAGAGCTTTAAGCCAAGCAACAGTCCCATGGGCCTTGTGTGTCTACACAGGTCACTCTCCCTGCAGCCATCTCTGTTTCATTGTCTATTGATCCTCCGACACTCATCTCAGGCTTCCTCTTCCCCTGTCTGACCAGGCGACCCCACCATCTTGGTAAACACTCCATTCCTGTGCAACCCTCGACCCCATGCTGGTTTCTGGGCCCACTTTCCTGACTGCGCTGTGATACCAGTAACAGCAGGACAGTGTGTCTGTCTCCAGCCCCTTCGACCATGCTTGGTAAAGTTCAGTTCTCAGTGAATGTAAGTAATGTGGTGGGGGCCAAGAGTAGAGAAAAATGTACACAGGACCTTTAGACAGTTAGAAAGAGAAAAAACAAATCCAAAGAGGATTCTATGTGAACTGGAAGACAGTTCAGAAAGGCAGAAAGGGGAGGAAAAATACAGGCTGAGGGGAACTGATACTGCAATCTAGAACTGACTGAAAACTCTAACACATCTGACCTCCACATACATGAACCTTATTGAAGTTGTCTCCAAGTTTAAACACAAAATCCCAAAATGAGTAAAAGAACCACAGGCTTACACCTAGGTCAGTCCTGCTGCTGCTGCTGCTAAGTCACTTCAGTCGTGTCCGACTCTGTGTGACCCCATAGACAGCAGCCCACCAGGCTCCCCCATCCCTGGGATTCTCCAGGCAAGAATACTGGAGTGGGTTGCCATTTCCTTCTCCAATGCATGAAAGAGAAAAGTGAAAGTGAAGTCGCTCAGTCTGTCCGACTGTTAGCGACCCCATGGACTGCAGCCCACCAGGCTACTCTGTCCATTGGATTTTCCAGGCAAGAGTACTGGGGTGGGGTGCCATTGCCTTCCCCCTAGGTCAATCCTACCAAACAGCAAACTAAGAACACAGCTTTTCTGATGTGTCCTGTTCAGCAGTGGTTGTTTGTCCTGTGTCTGGAGGGGATGGTGTCTGTTGAGGAGGAGGGTGTAGTTCTGGGGAAGTCTTTTTCTACCATGTGTTTCCACCTAAGCCCATCCACTGCTGTGCAGACCTTTCCACATAAGCCATCACATGGAGGGAGGCATGATAACTGCTAAGCCAAGCCACGTGGTTCCTCCACAGATGCCTGTGTCTATTCACATGTACAGGGTGGAACTGTTGAGCCCACAGAAGGGTGCAACCAGGGCCAGGATGGTCTGCACCCTGCTCAGAGCATCATCATGACTTTCTCATTATCTGGTCTTAGTCTAACTCCATAAAATACAGGTCTCATAAAAATTGTGTTTAAAAATATCTCGCATTCGATCATCTGGCTATCAGATTGGCTCCAAGCAAGCTCCACATTTTTTAATAAAGGAACATCCTGCTGGCAGTGGTACCACAGCAAGAGTCCAGAATACTATGCCAGCATCATCACATTTCTCAGAGGTATATTTTTATGCAAAAAAAAAAAAGTGATTGTTAGAAACTGCAGGGAGGGGGACAACCATGGGGAAATGAAAGATTAAATATTTTCAATGTGAGAAAAGTGAAAAACCCATGTGTGTTATTTGATACTCTACATATGATTGTTGGTAGGTTTAATTGTCGAAAATAGTCAAAGATAAAAATAAAGAAAGGAAAGGGAAATGTGACTGTTGACTGAGCATATCGGCTTTCTCTGTCTGGTCCTGAGCTGGGAGTGAAAATAGGATTGATGGCAGCTGTTGTCCCTGTCCTGACAGTCTAGAATGATGTCTGCAGAGGCTGCAGGTCAGACTTCTGGCATCATGTGTGGTCGGGCCATTGTTCATTTGCATATTTAGTCTCTCAGTAGTATTTGACTCTCAAGAAGATTTCCTAAGGGCTTGGAGTTAAACTTTAGGAAAATCCCGTGGACAGAGGAGCCTGGTAGGCTGCAGTCCATGGGGTCGCTAAGAGTCAGACACGACTGAGCGACTTCACTTTCACTTTTCACTTTCATGCATTGGAGGAGGAAACGGCAACCCACTCCAGTGTTCTTGCCTGGAGAATCCCAGGGACGGTGGAGCCTGGGGGGCTGCCGTCTATAGGGTCGCACAGAGTCGGACACGACTGAAGTGACTGAGCAGCAGCAGCAGGAGAAAAAAATGAAGAGCCGGATATCATCATTTTTGAGTGCTTCTATGTTACCACAACTTCTTACACCACGCACTTATTTTTATACATTTGAAACCGAAAACAAGAAATCTACATTATTGATCCCGTACTGAGATAGAGAAATGGACCCACAAAATTTGAACTTGTCCAAGAATAGGGAGTAAGGTTTCCCAATGTGTGGGTTTTATTTGGTGGAAGAGGGCTTCTAATGCTACATCTGTGTGGAGTACAATTCTATTATGAGAATGTCTGCATGAAGGTATGAAGTTGCTTTACTTATGAGTGACACATCAGTCAGATGCTCCCACTGATCTACAAACCTTATTTGTATTCTGTAAATTACACAACGGTTGCTCTTTTCTACTGCTGCTCCAGATGATCCCAGATGCCTGGCAGTGATCACTCTCATTTCTGATGATGTTCACTTGGATAAAGCATAACTTTAATTTCTCCCTTTGTCATTAAAGAGCATCTTGTATGGTGATGTTTTCAGAGCATAAAAATACTCTTTGTCTCTTCAGACTTTTATCTGCTAATTTTAGGGTCTATGGTCATTCTTGCCTGAATCACACTTGACTGTGGTGCTTGTAAATGGTGATTTTCTATTTTCACCATTCCTTCTCTCTATATATGCTGGAATTACACTGTAAGAGAAAGTTTCTCCTTTGCTCCCATTTATTTATTTGATTATTTATATCAGGAGAGACTCATGCATAGGTGCTTTATTTTATGAGCTATAATTCATCATTGTCATTAATTATTTTATAGCTTAAATTGTCCCACATTCTCCTTGCATTTAAAAACATTTTACTCCATATTTTTTTATTGCAAGCTCTTTTGCATAATTTGCTTCCCTGATGGCTCCCACGGTAAAGCGTCTGCCTGCAATGTAGGAGACCCGGGTTCGATTCCTGAGTCGGGAAGATCCCCTGGAGAAGGGAATGGCAATCCACTCCAGCACTCTTGCCTGGAAAATCCCATGGACAGATTCACTTTCATGCATTGGAGAAGGAAATGACAACCCACTCCAGTGTTCTTGCCTGGAGAATCCTAGGGATGGTGGAGCCTGGTGGGCTGTCGTCTATGGGGTCGCACAGAGTCAGGCACGACTGAAGCGACTTAGCAGCAGCAGCAGCTTTGTTTTAGTGCTATGGAGAGTTGGGTAAAAAAATCTCTCTAAAGAAAACTTCTCCTAAAATCTCAAAATCTATTTAGTAAATATTGAAATTCTGAAACAAATACATTGTTTAATATGCACTGTTTATTTTAATGTGGAATTTATGCAGTACATAGGTGAATTAAATGATTATGTTTATGGAAGCATGGCCTATGAATTTGAAAATATTCTGTATGGTGTGATAAATAGGAACTCCAAAATAAAACTGCTCTCACCTTATCTTAGTGAGAGGAAATACATTTCATTATAATAAATTGTTCTGTGAGTGGAGAATATTGCCAAAAATTTTTGGCCTCTCTTTGGGGTATGTACTCATATAGTTGTTTTTATGATCCTATAACAATATTTTTTCCTTCTGTTTTAGTTAAGGGATTGTCAAGTTCTCATTAAACTCAGATTCCAATTTCTAGGTTGAGTCTGTTTCATCTTGGCAAATCAACAAGTACAGATCCTATCATAAATAAATGTTGGTTAAAATATTCTGCCCTGCAGAATATGACATGGGGTTCATGGCATCTGTACCCTCAACTCAGTTTATTGCCATGTCTGGGTAGTTTTGATTGTAGGCAGCTGTAGTGTGTTGGGTGTGTGTGTCTGTGTGAAGGAGAAGGGTAGGAAAGAGGGTTTTAGAAAATTAGTATGGATGTTGCATTCTAAATCAGTGATGGACAGTTCATGTGGTACAATGGAAATCAATTTAAACAGGAGCACATAGAGAAATAATTAATAAAGTATTTGACGAGGTAGCAGAACTCAGTTGCCTCTTAAAAATCCAAATTACTTTTTTTCCCTATGAATTCTCATTTTGAAGGTTGAATAGAGTACATAAACTTTAATATTATTGCATGCATAATATTAAACTTTAATATTATTAGATTATAAGAGTGCTATTTTCTTTCTGAATTCTCAAAATGCTGGTTCAGTATAATGAAGCAACCTCATCTTCTTTTGCGTCTTGTGTAACATATTGAGAATACGTCACACATGAAGCCTTTTCACCTCTTGAGGAGGGATTAGTTATATTCAAGATGCTGTTTTGACTGGTATTGCCAAGGGACTGTAATTGGTTGATAAAAAGAAAGTTATTGGGTGTTAGGAGAGTATATAAAGAATGGAGATGAGAGAGGAAATGCCAGGGGCATCTGCTGGAGTCCCTTGGGGCAAAGCAAATAGCAAAAGTGCAAAATACTGGACCACTTTCAGAGTTCCAAATTGAATGGCACCATGCTCCAGGGGGCTGTAACTACCTAGACATCTGCTGGGTTATAACTGCAGCCATCAGATGATTCCTAAATTACGTCGAGGACAGCTTTATGAGGCAGCGAGTGAAAACCCAACCTGAGGTGAAGTCATTCTGACCTGGCTTGAGAACAGGAGGGTGTGCCTCCAAGGATCAAAGGCCCGCAGAGAGCTGGGTGCAGATCTGGCTCACGAGATGAAGGCTGATATAGCTGCTGGAACAGAGGTGTGTTTGAAGCAAATACATTCACAGAACAAATTTCTTTGACAGTTTCTAAAAACCAGAAACCAATGCATCTGTGGGAAATCTTGATGAGTGACAGCAATTGCATTTCTCGTGGGAGAGGATTTGAGTGTTAACTCAGATTTTCAAGAAAGTATATGAAGACTGAGGAAAGTAATTGTTGAACAGTTTAGAAGTAAAATGCCAGAGTATAGTTTCTGTGCTGTTTTCCCCTGTGAGTCCTTATGTATGGGCCAAAGGAATATAACACCTCTTCAGATGTTAAAGGACTTCCCTGGTGGCTAAGATGGTAAAGCGTCTGTCTACAATGCAGGAGACCCGGGTTCGATCCCTGGAGCTTTCTTTATAGTCCAACTCTCACATCCACACATGACTACTGGAAAAACCATAGCCTTGACTAGACGGCTGTTGGCAAAATAATGTCTCTGCTTTTTAATATGATACAGTTTAACAAAACCCGTGGTCATGTACCTGTAAAGGGGTTTTTAAAACGTTATGAAAAGTGTATTGAATGACTAACATGTTCATACTTCTTTTAATTCACTGGCCTTACTCACTATCCCTTCCTTCTGCATCTGTAAAAAATAATAATATTACCCATTCCTCAAAAGGACTTCCCTGGTGGCTCAGATGGTAAAGCGTCTGTCTACAATGCAGGAGACCCGGGTTCGATCCCTGGGTTGGGAAGATCCCCTGGAGAAGGAAATGGCAATCCACTCCAGGACTATTGCCTGGAAAATCCCATGGACAGAAGAGCCTAGTAGGCTACAGTCCATGGGCTGACAAAGAGTCGGACATGACTGAGCGACTTCACTTCATTCCTCAAAAAAAGAGTGCGGTAAAGCACCAGAATACTCCACATAAAGCATATTTCAGCTTAATATTACATACAAAACCTATCAGGTCAGCATCAATTGTAATTAATCAAAATAATAAAACTGACAAGATAGGAAAAAATAAAATCTAGTTATACCAAACTACACCATTCAAAAAACTAAGATCATNTTCCTCAAAAAAAGAGTGCGGTAAAGCACCAGAATACTCCACATAAAGCATATTTCAGCTTAATATTACATACAAAACCTATCAGGTCAGCATCAATTGTAATTAATCAAAATAATAAAACTGACAAGATAGGAAAAAATAAAATCTAGTTATACCAAACTACACCATTCAAAAAACTAAGATCATGGCATCCAGTCCCATCACTTCATGGCAAATAGATGGGGGAATAATGTAAACAGTGAGAGACTTTAGTTTCTTGGGCTCCAAAATCACTGCAGATGGTGACTGCAGCCATGAAATTAAAAGACACTTGCTCCTTAGAAGAAAAGCTATGACCAACATAGACAGCATATTAAAAAGCAGAGACATTACTTTGCCAACAAAGGTCTGTTTAGTAAAAGCTATGGTTTTTCCAGTCATCATGTATGGATGTGAGAACTGGATTATAAAGCAAGCTGAGCGCTGAAGAATTGATGCTTTTGAACTGTGGTGTTGGAGAAGACTCTTGAGAGTCCCTGGGACAGCAAGGAGATCCAACCAGTCCATCCTAAAGGAAATCAGTCCTGGATGTTCATTGGAAGGACTGATGCTGAAGCTGAAACTCCAGTACTTTGGCCACCTGATGCGGAGAGCTGATCCATTGAAAAAGACCCTGATGTTGGGAAAGATTGAAGGCAGGAGGAGAAGGGGATGACAGAGGATGAGATGGTAGGATGGCATCACTGACTCAGTGGGCATGAGTCTGAGTAAACTCTGGGAGTTGGTGAAGGAGAAGGAAGCCTGGTGTGCTGCAGTCTATGGGGTCGCAAAGAGTCGGACACGGCCAAGTAACTGAACTGAACTGAACTGAGTTATACCAAAAACTATCCCCACCCTTCATGTGCGTTGTAATATTTATCAAGAGAAGATAGTCCTCCCTATTCCTTTAAGTTTACTGCCTCAAACTCCACTATGTCTGGCAGTAAATTACGACCCCTGCTTTGTTTCTTTCTTCATTTGCTTGTGTTAGTGAACTTTTTCATTTTTCTACACTGATGTAATTTCCCCCATTGCTGTTATATTCCTCTGGTCATTTCAATAAGAGAAAATTTATACATCTACACTTGTGTCCCCTTCTGATGAAGAGTCCCTTACATTTGTTTGTGACGAGTTACTATCAGTGAATATATAGACTGTTTATGGTGGTGATGAGGATGTACCTGGGAAGGATATGGTTTGAAGTTTATCAAGTTGGCTAATGCTGGTCCTGACTAATAAATCAACATCTAATGCTCTGCTATCAAATACTAATTAATTCTTCCTTCCCTCCCTCACATTAGTTTAGTGTCATTCCAAGTCTTTTGGGGAGAGTGCTAGCAGCTTTCATCAGGAACACTCTTATGCCTTGCCAGAGGTTTTTTATTAATTGCAGTAAATGCAGTGGTTTTGGACAAGCAAATTTAGAAAAGAAAGATGAGTTTGGAAGATGGTTCTCTCCTTTGGCAAGTCTGATATTCTAAGATCTCAATAAATCTTTTTGAACCTAATAGAACTGGAAATAATTTTTTCACATCTTTTTTAATACCCAGACAGTCTGGTAATCCAATTACAAGGACTCTCATAGTCCAACACTCATATTAACATCAACTTCAAAACACAAAATAAAATAAATGCAACAAATTAGTTCAGTATTCCTAGTTATAATAAGATATTTCATTCTGATGATGAAGACCATGCTTGCATGTACTTTATATTTACACATGGCCAAAAAAATCTAAGTAAGCATTTTAAAACTCTGCTAGCCAACAAAGTCTCCTGTGTATCATTACAAATATCTTTTTCGGGTATTTTAAGCTTTTTCTGAGTTTACTGATTTGAAAGCCATGTGATGGAGTCTTTTTTAAACAATATTATCTAGTGAGGAATTACATAGAAGGTTAAAATGCTATGTGGCTTGAATGACTGATAACTATTATGTGAACTTACTACGATGAACTCAGCCATTCATCACTCTTTGCTACACATAAAATGTAAAAACAGACATACTCCTCCAGCTTTCTTCCATGTATGTTCCAGAAGATCAGGAAAACTAAATATTATGAGAGAGGGAAGACCCAATGAGTGGTGCATTCCACCTCAGAGGCCTGTGTGGATCTGCAGTAATGGAGCCTCCCTGAAACCATGACCAAAGCCACATATAATCAAGCTGGAGAGGATGGGAATAAGCAAAGAAGGATGACTCCCACAGCGAGGCACAGCCTTCCCAACTCCAGGGGTCAGAGACGGGACAGCCCTGGAATGTTCTGTCTTTCTAAACAAATGCTAGCTTTTGCGCATGTTGATTTTTCATTCTTTTCTGAGCTTTTTCAAAGAATTAAACATTTTAGGAGTGCACAAAAGTTTTTGGACATCATGGCCTGTTTGGAAAGAATGCCTTATTTTAGTCTCTGTCAAGACCTAGGATGGACGAAGGAGCTCCCAGGCCCTGCAGTTGAAGTGGGGAATGAATTAGAACTCCCTCACTCAACCATGACCTTGGGCCCACGTGCTTGGGTGTGCAGTTTGCAACCTGCCTAAGGCTGGCTCAAAATCAGGACCCACAGGTCCCTCAGGATAGTAAACTTGGATGGGAAAAAGGACTTGAAATAATGCTGTATAAACTATGTGGTGAAAATATTAATAATTAGTCGTTTGGGGAAAGTCTATCATTTTAACACCACCAAGGTAGCACTTAGCAAACCATCAGCAGTAAAGCAGCTTTTAAAATGTATTTAAAAAATGAACAGGGGAGAAACACACCTACTCAGCAAATTGGGCTCAATGTGTGCAAGGTTCAAAGAAAGATAAACAGTTGTAAAGTCTGTTGGTCAAGGCTTGCCATGCTTCTTAAATGACAAGTTGCTAAAGATTACTGCAGGCATCAGCTTTGCTAGAAACTGTTCATTTAAAAATGACATGTTCAAATGAATCAATTCTGTTAGGGACATTGAGAAAAGCAGGGAAAAAACATAAAGCACAGATCAATCTTTCCTTTAGGTTTTATTTAGATGGCTGGACATGAAAGTATGTGTTTCATCTTTTATCTTCTATTTTATTAGTGAAATAGAACTTAAGAGTTTCCCACATGTTATGCAGAATTATATAAATTGGGTACATGTTATTATCTCTAAATACCCACAGAATTTTGTGCCTACTCAGAAACATTTTTATGTTCCTCTGAAATTCCTACAACCATATAATAATACATCAAAATAATGCTCCTTGTTTCTTAAGGGAATTTTCCTCATAACTAAATTTATTAGAAAAATGTTAGTATTTCTAACACCTGTAGGTTATATTAAATAACCTAATATATAAATATATTTCACAGACTCCCAGGTGAAATTTTAGCTCAAAAGGTCTCATTCTCATGACTTTAAAGTGCATTTAAGAAGTGACATGGAAGATACACTATTAAAATTTCTAGCACATTAAAAAAAATTTATAACACTTAGCACTAAATGTTTTGTGATAGAGACATTCGAATTGCTGCACTATCTCTACAAGGGAGTACGGGGCTTATGCTTAGCTTTCCTGTTTTGTTATTTTTTTTTTCCCCTACAGTGACACTTCACAAAATATGTTCCTTGATACTAACAAGTTTTAAGAATAGACTCAAACAGTAAAGAATCTGCCCACAATGTGGGAGACCCAGGTTTGATCCCTGGGTTGGGAAAATCCCCTGGAGAAAAGAATGGCAACACTCTCCAGTGTTCTTGCCTGGAGAATTTCAAGGACAGAGGAGCCTGGTGGGCTACAGTCCATGGGGTCACAAAGAGTCAGACACGACTAAGCGACTATCACTCACAAAAGAGTCTCATCAATTAAGGTCTAGGGCTAGGGTTAGGATTAGGGTTAGATTTAAGAACTGACACTTTCACCTTATATTTTCATGTTATAACTTATATTTTCACACTCCTGGCATGATTTAATAAATAGAACTTCTTAGCTTGAGTGGAGACCAATACATTCATTTTTTTTAACTTTATGGTTATTTACTGTGCTATATTTACCTAATCCAAGCAATGGAGATTTCTCTATTTCCTATATTTTCCCAGGAAGATTCAGTATTTTAACTTTCTCATTTAGAACTACACTTAGCCCCAACTGACCTTTATATGTAGTATGAATAAGTAATCAGAATTTTTATTGAGGCAATATTGCCTTATAACATATAAGTTTCATTGTGCAGTATTATATTTCTACTTCTGCTTACATCACAGCATGCTCACCACCAAAAATTTAGTTTCGGTCACCATACATCTGTTGATCAGAAATTTTTACCAGTGAAAACACTTTGATATTCATTTTTACTTCCAATATAAAGTAGCTACAGTACAATGTAGCTACATGGAAAAAAAGCTTCCAAATAAATGCTAGATACAAACCCATAATTTTAAATTTTCATTTATTAGAACTAACTCAAATATCTTCACTTTAGAAACAAAGGTAAAAACTCAGTTGTCATCAATTAATCAGTCTATAAGTGAAAGTACCAACCATGTTGGTCTGTGAAAAACGACATCAACAAAAATATTTGATCAAATTAACTTTTCTCAGGCAACTAAATTAAGTTCCTCAAGTCAAGCATGTAATTAGAATTCTTTCCTCTCTGGTACATACATTTTACACATTAAGTATGCTTGAAATAGTTTATATTTTATGAATTAAAATGAAAGAGTAATCTTTAGTCCTTTCACTTTATGAATGAACTTCTAAGTACAGAAAATTTAGCAACAAAGCTATAATCTTTCATTGACTATATCTTTAAAAAATATTAAGCCTACAACCCCAGGGTATATTTTTCGCAATACTCTAAAGTCTGCATTGGCTCTTAAATTACAGCATTGGTTGGGAAGATGCCCTGGAGAAGGGAATGGCTACCCACTCAAATATTCTTGCCTGGAAAATCTCATGGACAGCAGAGCCTGGTGGGCTACAGTCCATGGAATCACAAAGAGTTGGACATGACTGAGCAACTAACATTTTTAACTTTCAAACATAAAAAGAAATAAAGAGAAGAGTGAAAATAAAAAGCTGAAAATAAACAGCTGAGAAATAGACTAATTAAAAAATTAAAGAGAGGAATAATAGATGTTACAAAGAATAAACAAAAACATGATTTCCAAAATAAAATTTAAATTTCACATTTATTAATATTTCTGTAAATAGCTTAGTTATGTAAAATACTATTTTCCATAGTATTTAACAAGTGCATGATATGCATAGTGGTATGCCTGGTATTGGGTGTTAGTTCTAAAAGGTCTTGTAGGTCTTCATAGAACTGTTCAACTTCAGCTTCATCAGTGTTATTGCTCGGGGCATAAACTTGGATTACCGTAATATTGAATGGTTTGCCTTGGAAACAAACAGAGCCCATTCTGTCGTTTTTGAGATTGCATCCAAGTGCTGCATTTCGGACTCTTTTGTTGACTATGATGGCTACTCCATTTCTTCTAAGGGATTCCTGCCCACAGTAGTAGATATAATGGTTATCTGAGTTAAATTCACACATTCTAGTCCACTTTAGTTCACTGATTCCTAGAATGTCAATGTTCACTCCTGCCATCTCCTCTTTGACCACTTTCAATTTGCCTTGATTCATGGACCTAACATTCCAGGTTCCTATGCAATATGGCTCTTTACAGCATTGGACCTTGCTTCTATCACCAGTCAAATCCACAACTGGGTGTTGTTTTTGCTTTGGCTTGATTCCTTCCTTCTTTCTGGAGTTATTTCTCCACTGATCTTCAGTAGCATATTGGGCACCTACTGACATTTTAGAACCAACACCCCCCAAAGATATTCTTTTCATTATAGGTCTGGAATGCAAAAGAAGGAAGTCAAGAAACACCTGTAGTAACAGGCAAATTTGGCCTTGGAGTACAGAATGAAGCAGGGTAAAAATAGAGTTTTGCCAAGAGAACGCACTGGTCATAGCAAACACCCTCCTCCAATAACACAAGAGAATACTCTACACATGGACCTCACCAGATGGCCAACATCAAAATCAGGTTGATTATATTCTTTGCAGGAGAAGATGGAGAAGCTCTATACAGTCATCAAAAACAAGACTGGAAGTTGACTGTGGCTCAGATCATGAAATCTTTATTGCCAAATTCAGACTTAAATTGAAGAAAGTGGGGAAAACCACCAGACCATTCAGGTATGACCTAAATCAAATCCTTATGATTATACAGTGGAAGTGAGAAATAGATTTAAGGGACTAGATCTGATAGACAGAGTGTCTGATGAACGATGGACAGAGATTCATGACATTGTACAGGAGACAGGGATCAAGACCATCCTCAAGAAAAAGAAATGCAAAAAAGCAAAATGGTTGTCTGAGGAGGCCTTACAAATAGCTGTGAAAAGAAGAGAAGCGAAAAGCAAAGGAGAAAAGGAAAGATATACCCATTTGGATGCAGAGTTCCAAAGAATAGCAAAGAGAGATAAGAAAGCTTCCCCAGAGATCAATGCAAAGAAATATAGGAAAACAATAGAATGGGAAAGACTAGAGATCTCTTCAAGAAAATTAGAGATAACAAGGGAATATTTCATGCAAAGATGGGCTCAATAAAGGACAGAAATGGTATGGACCTAAAAGAAGCAGAAGATATTAAGAAGAGGTGGCAAGAATACACAGAAAAACTGTACAAAAATAATCTTCATGACCCAGATAATCATGATGCTGTGATTACTCACCTAGAGCCAGACATCCTGGGATGTGAAGTCAAGTGCACCTTAGGAAGCATCACTACCAACAAAGCTAGTGGAGCTGCTGGAATTCCAGTTGAGCTATTTTAAATCCTGAAAGATGATGTTGTGAAAGTGCTGCACTCAATATGCCAAAAAATTGGGAAAACTCAGCAGTGGCCACAGGACTGGAAAAGGTCAGTTTTCATTCCAATCCCTAAGAAAGGCACAAAGAATGCTCAAACTACCACACAATTGCACTCATCTCACATGCTAGTAAAGTAATGCTCAAAATTTTCCAAGCCAGGCTTCAGCAATACATGAACCGTGAACTCCTTGATGTTCAAGCTGGTTTTAGAAAAGGCAGAGGAACTAGAGATCAAATTGCCAACATCCGCTGGATCATGGAAAAAGCAAGAGAGTTCCAGAAAAACATTGATTTCTGCTTTACTGACTATGCCAAAGCCTTTGATTGTGTGGATCACAATAAACTGTGGAAAATTCTGAAAGAGATGGGAATACCAGACCACCTGACCTGCCTCTTGAGAAACCTGTATGCAGGTCAGGAAGCAACAGTTAGAACTGGACATGGAGCAGCAGACTGGTTCCAAACAGGAAAAGGAGTACATCAGGGCTGTATTGTTCCCCTGCTTATTTAACTTATATGCAGAGTACATCATGAGAAACGCTGGGCTGGAAGAAGCACAAGCTGGAATCAAGATTGCCGGGAGAAATATCAATAACTTCAGATATGCAGATGCCACCACCCTTATGGTAGAAAGTGAAGAACTAAAGAGCCTCTTGAGGAAAGTGAAAGAGGAGAGTGAAAACTGGCTTAAAGCTCAATATTCAGAAAACTAAGATCATGACATCCGGTCCCATCACTTCATGGCAAATAGATGGGGAAACTGGCTGACTTTGTTTTTGGGGGCTCCAAAATCACTGCAGATGGTGACTACAGCCATGAAATTAAAAGATGCTTACTCCTTGGAAGGAAAGTTATGACCAACATAAACTGCATATTAGAAAGCAGAGACATTACTTTGTCAACAAAGGTCCATCTAGTCAAGGCTATGGTTTCTCCAGTAGTCATGTATGGATGTGAGAGTTGGTCTATAAAGAAAGCTGAGTGCCAAAGAATTGATGCTTTTGAACTGTGGTTTGGAGAAGAGTCTTGAGAGTCCCTTGGATTGCAAGGAGATCTGATCAGTCCATCCTAAAGGAAATCAGTCCTGGGTGTTCATTGGAAGGACTGATGTTGAAGCTGAAACTTTGGCTACCTGATGCAAAAAGCTGACTCATTGGAAAAGAATCTGATGCTGGGAAAGATTGAGGGCAGGAGGAGAAGGGGACGACAGAGAATGAGATGTTGGATCGCATCACCGACTCAATGGACATGGGTTTGGGTGGACTCCAGGAGTTGGTTAAGGACAGGGAGGCCTAGTGTGCTGCGGTTCACAGGGTTGCAAAAAGTCAGATACGACTGAGACTGAACTGAACCGAAAAGCAGGTTTCCTGTCTTACTCATCCCTCTCGTCCCAACTAATATTTTTTCAAAATATGATGAATGATGTTAATTGTATCATTAAGAAGAGCCTCAGAGATTGTCAAGATTAGAAACATTATATAAAGACCCTGAGATATATACAATACTTTGATAATATAAACCTGGTGTATACATATGTCCATTTTATCTATTGAACTTCATCTTAATTAATTTTGATTAAGAAAAAATTTCAAATCAGAGTATGTCTCAATACTGAAACCACAACTTCTACAGATGTCAATACCTCCACATTGTTATTGCTCACTGAGTAGCCTGACGTGTGGGGTTAAAAATATAAACTGAATAAAATGTGGGTAAGTATAGTTGAATAAGCCATAAATGAATGAGGCCATTGAAAATAAACCTATGTTATACTAGACTTCATATAGATTTCCCCTCTCTTCTCCTTCATTTGTATCTCTTTTTTCCCATTTAATTGGGAAAAAGGGCGATGTAATGGTTACGTTTTGATGTCAGTTTGACTAGGTTATGAGGCATCCAGATACTTGGTCATATATGATTCTGGGTTTGTCCCTAAAGGTGACTGTGGATGAGAAGAACATTTGAAACAGCAGACTGAGCAAAGCACAGGGTTCCCCCCAATGTGAGTGAGCCTGCTTCAGTCAGCAGAAAGTCTAACTAGAGCAAAAAGACTGACCCTTCACCTGAAGAGAGCATCCTATGGGCAGTCTTCAAACTGGGACACTAACGTTGGTCCTTTCGAGAGACTCCAAGTGAAACAGGCCTTTTCTTGGGTCAGGAGCCTCAGCTTCCTCCTGCAGCCACGCTGTCTCCTTTCTTGGGTCTCCAGCACGTTGACCATCTTGCAGATCCTTGCACTTGTCAGCCTCCATGATCACGAGTCAATTTCGTACAATAAACCTCATCCATATATCAGTGACAATGAGACACAGGGCAGGTTAAGCCCACCTTGTGGGGGAGCAGAAGCTGATCGCCAGGCTCTGGCAGGCGGGGCAGACCTCAGGAACCTCCCGCCTTTTCTGCCTGGAATCCTGGGAAGCGCGGGCAGTGGGGCCCCAGCTGGGCTGGGACCCCGGGACAGCGGGTGGCAGGCAGGGTGCGAAGTGAAGGGAGTGCCCGGGTTCAGTAGACTGTTTGGGGAAGAGGACGGATTTGCACTCCCCGTATTTATGACCCCCAACCATCGGGTCAGAAGCCAAACCCCACTAGTGCTCTCAGAGCCCCCTGCCTGGCGTTTCCCAACGTCTTCCCGCTTCCCTGAGGGCAGTGCAGGCTACGTGGCTGCTCTGACGTGGTCAGGGTGTCTCGGGGACGGCGCTGCGTTGCGCGGTTTCTGCGGCGTCCGGCGCGCCAGCGTCTACCAGGCGACATCGCTCTCAGAGTGCGAAAACAGCTTCGCGCTCAGCCCGGGTCAGGATGCAGAGGAGGGAAGATGCTCTGACGCTGTAGCAGCTGGTTTCAGGCAAGCTGCTTTCGGGGTGTGCCGGTTTTGAGATCCCCGGTAGGTTTCCACGGCCCAGCAGAGGTTTTAGAGGCGCAGCAGCCCGGTCTCCAGGTGCCGCGGGGCCCTCTTGTCTGCAGACCTTTGTACGGAGGAAGTGGGCTAGGCAGGGAGTTTAGCGGCCTGTTTTTCCGTGAGGGAAGTGAGGCTGCGGGCAGCTGGGCCTCTCAGGAACTTGGCGCCTTCACTGAGCTGCTGAGCAGCAGCGAACAGAACACGGCGATCTCTCCTTGCCCATTTCCCAGTGTTTGCTGAGGCGGAGGTTGGGGGAATGGGGGTGGGTAGTGGG
>SJYX01005399.1:61299-119322 GCA_006410675.1 Oreotragus oreotragus
AAAAAAAAAAAAAACCTCATGGAAATAATGAGTAATTATGGAAAGTTCCGGGATATAAGATTAATATCCAAAGGCAATTGCTTCCCTAAATAAACAGCAACAAACAATTGGAACTTAAAGATGTAATACTACTCTTTATGTTAGCACTAAAAGAGGCATGTGGTTAGAAATAAATCTAACAAAATATGTGCAAGATCTATAAAAGGACTATAGAGGAAACAAAAAAGTTAAACAACTAAATAAATGGAGAGACATTCTATGTTCTTTGGTCAAAAGACTCAACGTTTTCAAGACATCAGCTATTCCCCACTTGATTTATAGATTCAATGCTATTGGGATGATTTCCCAGCATGTCATTTTGTAGATATCAACACAGTGATTCTAAGTTTCGTATGGAAACGAAAAGAACCCAGAACGAGCAACACAATACCAAAGGAGAACAAAATTGGAGACTTACACTGCTCAACTTCCAGCACTTTTGTTTTGAGTGGAATTATTCTGTTGAGGATATCTGTACGCTGTCTTCTCTCCTCTACTTAATTTCACCTTCTCTCTTCTGAACTTCCCATTCAAACTAGCCTGTCTTTCTTGGTATGGATCAGTGCCTCCTATTATTTCCTTTTATCAAAATGAACCTTCTGGCGTTTCCAGATAAGATACATTAATGTGTACAATGAAATAGTGAATAAAGATATCATTGTCATCATAAAAGGAGAGAGTGATCTGGATTAAAATCCTTGGGTTCAGTCCTGTGCTTTTCAGGACCTGTTCATCTCCACAGAACTCTCCTCCACCTTTGTCTTAAATTAAGGTATAAGGATTATCAGAGATAATAGGTGTGAAACGGCTTCATAATATGCAATTCATTCTAAAAATATAAGCTATTATATTTTTTCAACTAAAGATCTCATAGGCTCTAAAATGATATGAGCCAAAGCTGTAAATAATAAAGGGTAATTTTAAGGTGTTATGTGAATTTGTGAGAAAAGATTGTTTTAAGGTTACCCAGCTTTTGGTTCCTCTCAAAGTTAGTCTCTAGAATCTAAATGCCTTATTCTGCCTACTTGTATGTGTGTAGAGACTGTATTTTTCATCACAGCACCCCTGTCCTGAGTACTGCAAATGGCAGCAATGGGAATCTCCTTTGTAATGCAGCTTCCTCATCATCAGAACTGAAATGGTATCATATATAGGTAATTTAATTCCCATCATTTTTATATAAGCAGGAGAGCTGCTCTGCATAACTTTTCCTGTTGCTCTTCAGTTTGTGGCTCATATGACAAGATGAATTTGGAAGGAAGGGCCAAGACACTAGTAGATGAACTTTATGAAATTTAATTTGGCCATGTTGGGATAATTTTTCATTGGAACATTTTAAGTCTCAAACACATCTCCTTCAAGACAGAAATCAGTTTCCCAACCAAGTTTATGATCAATGTTTAAAATGAACTGTAAAAAAGTTACCTAAAAAGCCTATTTATAAATCCTCTTTATTTTCTTGTAGGTAATGTGTTTGGGAGAAGGATGGATTTTGCTTTTATAAACCCATTACTTGTGTTGTCCATTTTGATACTGAAATTTAACTTTCAAATAAAATATTCTGTTTACAGAATATTCAAATATACCAGCATCAATATTTTGCAGAAAATCTAATCTTTTTTTTTCTACTCGATTGTATGTTGAAATACAAGAAAGTCTGTAACTCAGAATACTGAAGCTAAAGAAACAAAGTCATTTGTTCAGGTGTATAAATGAAATTGCACCTAACAATGGGGTAATCATATTAGTTTCATACTTGGCTTGACAAATTTGAATTATAAATACATGACTTCCATTTCTTGTATCTATAAACAGTGACTGAAAATGGGAAGGATGTAGTTGTTAAAAATCAGATTAGGCCACTGATTCCTTTTTAAGCATTTTCAGAAAACAGAATTTACATCATTCATAGTGTTTAAAACGCCAAGGAACAGCCAGACTGTGGTGTCAGCTGGCCTTCTAACACCTGGATTTTAACCACATCTTTTTTTTTTTTTTTCCCTAATCTGGTAGAAAAGCATATTGAAATTCAGAAACTGCATTCTATGAATTTTAACTGTGGACAGATCTCAGAATACCGATGGTACGAGTGCACTGAGCAATTACGTTAACTTCAGGGGCTTGTGACTTACCTTCTTTTCCTTACCTGCATCCTTACTTACCTTTCCTTACCTGCATCTTTAATTACTATTTGTTCAGAAACGCTTTGAACATTTTAGTAGTACAGCAAGAAGGCCAACTGACAGGAGGACTATCTCATCTCTTTCCTATTTCTAGGAGGCATAAGATCATTCAGATTTCAAGTGAGAAACGCTTCTTTAAACAGGAGCGAACAGCAGCATCTGTGCACAGCAAATCCTGAGCCTGCACCAGCTCTTTGCTGTATTTTAGAGTGTGCACACTTCCTCTTATCTTGTTTTTCATTTCATAATCTCCTGCAGCAAGTCACAGCCAGAAGGACTACTTTGTAATCATTTTGATTTATCTATAAGCAGGGTGTGTGCAAAATCCCTTATGAACTCATCCTCATAGATTTGTAGCTCAATTAAGATTATTCAATTAGTCTACATAGACTGGCTGAAGAGCATAGCCAGTTCAAATCCCAAAAGATGCCAGGATTTCATGCAGTTTATGACTTAAAAAGGGCTCATTTCCTCCCACTGATATATTTTTAAGACATTTAGAAAGGAAGCTGCATATCTGAGGAATGCTGTAACTGCAGTTGAATTTTGCAACCCCCATTTTCTCCATGTACCGCCTTTTAGGAACATGGGTGTAGATTTGGTACATACAGTAAATATCCTCATTATTTGGTGCCTAAAAGACCGAAACTCTTTTAACTCATGTCTACCCAGATGACAAAGTGAGGAAACTTAAGTGTCTACAACCCACTTTGATTACCACTACCCCAAAGATTTCCAGGGTACATAAAAATAATTTAGGGAGCTACTGAGTCCTTGGGGCTTCCCAGGTGGTGCTAGTGGTGAAGAACCTGCCTGCCAGTGCATGAGACTTAAGAGACACGGGTTCGATCCTTGGGTAAGGAAGATCCCCTGGAGGGGGGCGTGTTAACCCACTCCAGTATTCTTGCCTGGAGAATCCCATGGACAGAGGAGCCTGGTGGGCTACAGTCCATGGAGTCACAAGAAGTAAGAAATGACTGAAGTGACTTAACACAGCACTGAGTCCTTGAGAGCCTGTCTGGTCCCAGACACAGCAGCAACTTTCATATGCTCTACTGCGTATGATTCTCAACACAACCCTATGAGGATGATCCCCAAAGAAAGAATGGCTGAGATAGTTTTAAAGAAGGAAAGTGGGAGAAAGAGAAGGCAGAGAGGAGGAGAAGAACCTGCCCAAGAGTGGACAGCTTCTATGTAGCTTATTAAACAATTCATCCAATGTGGCTAGAAGAAGAGCTAGAGGAATGTATGGCTTGTCTGAGAGCAACATCTATGCTGTCTGCTGCTCTTACGCTATCCCAGGGCCTGTGAAAGAGACTGCCGAGATCCCCTTTACCGTTTGGAAACACAGCAAGGACTATTTCCCCACACCCTGCAGATAGAGATGGTCATCCACATGAAGGGTGGCCTGGTGAGTGTTATCCCTTCACAGTCAGGCCACTAGACCTTTCTCAGAGTCCTCCCCTCTCTTTCCCTACCCAGAGGCTGAAGGAGGGACTCAGGAGAGAGCAACAACGCCACTCAGCGGAGGGCCCAGGTCTCTGGAACATTTCACAGAAGGCTGTCCTGGAGGCACTGCCTGGAGAGCCACCTGAACGGGAGGTCCCGTGTACTGGGTGAGGCTGCAGGGCCCTGGGAGCAGCTGTTGGAGTAGCTGGCTGCCTGGCTGGTGCAGGCCCGTACAGATGCAGCAGCTCAGCACGCCTCCACCCCTGCTAGCCTGTTTCCACCCAACAAATCCTACTCATGTGAGAGCCTCTCAGAAAATAGTGCCCCCGTCCCTTGAGGCACCAAGAGGCACCTTGAGGAAAGAATAAAGTGGCCAGTCTATTTTATCCTTGAAACGGTATTATGCATGGATGCAAGCAAGACGTACCATCACTTATTACTCAGTGTAAAGCTGTGAGAGAGCATCAGCTCTGTCCCCACATTCCCAAATGCCGACAAACACTTCTAATCTCTGTGGAAAACCTAGACCAACAGACATCTCCAGAGACGGTGCCAATGAAAACTTCACCTCCTCATAGATTTCTATAACCGCAAGCCTCGAGTTGAGTTCCCAGGCCAATAAATTATAATATCCACAACAGGATAACATCTCCTTGCTGCTGTCATGGTTATTAATACAGTTACTATTGAGAATTCTTAAGCTGCGTGCTTGACTAAGGACACGAGTTTATCTTCACAGCATCCCTGGAAGGCAGACAGGTGATAACTTTTATTAACACCGTTTTTGAAATGGAGGAACCAGAAAAGAAAAATGCAAAGGCATTTCCCAGAGTAATGCAGCAAATCTAGAGCAGACTAAAGTTTGGAACTCCCAGTGCTTCGATTGCTGGTGCTCAGGTAGGCAATGATTCACACTCATGGTATAACAGGGTCAGAATTCCTATTGTGGAGAAAGATTTTCTCCAAGGTTGAAAAAGAGAAGTCTTAATGGCCTTGGTGGTAGATTTTAAAGACTTTATGACACATTTATTATTTGTTTATTTGTAAAGGCATATCCTATTAAAGCTGTTTTTCTAAGTGGAAGAGGGATCAGCTTGACACAGATTTCTTACAAAGGACTTTCAGTGTTGATCTGTTGAGGATACAGAGACGTTCCCCAATATTTGCAGCAAATTATTGTGAGTTTATTTCTTCACTGAGAAAACAGCGTAGTGAGTGGGATTGCTCTCGAGGCAAGGGATCACTGCCCGAGGCACAGGTCTCGCTCCTTGTCCTTGGCCCTGCTGTTGCAGAGGCTTGCAGGGCAGGATGGTAAAAGCCATCCTCTTCAGTCAGTGGTTCCTTCCCAACCTGTCTTATCTCATGTGTGCTCCCGCCACATACAAACACCCTAAACCTCATGCACCTCACCCTACTCCTTGCCCCACAAGCTCCCTGCAGCTACTTTTTTCTTCACACATTTAATTATGTCTATTGCAGCCACTTGGAACAACTTTGCCTTCCTGTTAACCTGTATGTCAGAGTCCCTTTTCATCCTTAAAATACTTACTTTGGCATACTTTCTCTTGAATCCCCAAATTACCTTTGTGTAAGTCATTCACTTCCTCTCCTGCTTCTCATAAGACTTATATCAATGGCTTATGAAGTCTTGAAACATAGCAACTGTTATATTCAGTTTTGTTTGTTTTTATTTTCCGTAAGAACTAGCGCAGTGTTTTCTATGTGGCAAATGTTCAGTAAGCAGTTCTCTTGTTCAGTCAGTTTTTAATGTAGTTTCTTCAAATGTTGCTTACAGAGAAGAGGCAGAATTAGATTTGCAATGAGACATGAATTCTTTATAAGACATATGAGGGTAACCGGATGTAGAAAAACCAAAATGTATTTGGTGGCACTAGTCCCTTTGTACTGATTTTTGTTTATTTGACTATAAATGCTTATTTATTTCATTTGATCCCCCCTTCACTATATGCATGTTAGAATTTCAAGTTTTCCAAACAAGTTGCTAACAAATCTGATGTTATTTTTACTAGATTTGTATGTCATGTTCTCTAGCTGACTCTTTAAAATCATATCCACGTATCAGTAATGCCTGAGATTTTCCTTAAGAGTCCCTTTTAGAAAGGTTGGAAGGTCCATTTTTGTTCCTAGAGGTATGCTGCTGCTGCTGCTGCTAAGTCACTTCAGTCGTGTCCGACTCTGTGCGACCCCACAGATGGCAGCCCATCAGGCTCCATCATCCCTGGGATTCTCCAGGCAAGAACATTGAAGTGGGTTGCCATTTCCTTCTCCAATGCATGAAAGTGAAAAGTGAAAGTGAAGTCGTTCAGTCATGTCTGACTCTTCAAGACCCCATGGACTGCAGCCCACCAGGCTCCCGTCCATGGGATTTTCCAGGCTAGAGTACTGGAGTGGATTGCCATTGCCTTCTCTGCCTAGAGGTATAGCTACACTAAATAAAAAAGAGCAAAAATTTAAAATTTTATTATGAAGCTGAGCTTTCCTAGGGACAAAATATAAGTCTTAGGGTTGGAAGAAAATGATCATTTTAAGTTACTGGGTTTAGAAGAGCTGTCACTCCAAAAAGAATATCATAAAAATGGAGGTGATTTTAGCAGTTTGTCTGGTTTATTATGTAACCAGGGTATGACTGCACTGGATTATTGCCAAACCTTTGTGCTCTCAGAAAGTTCTATCCTTTGAAATGCACAAGTTGTTGCTGTTGTTGTTGCTCATTTGTGTCTGAGTCTTTTGTGACTCCCATGGACTGTTGCCCACCAGGCTCCTCTGTCCATGGGATTCTCCAGGCAGGAAAACTGGAGTGGGCGCTATTCCCTTCTCCAGGGGAACTTCCTGATCCAGGAATCCAACCTGTGTCTCCTGCGTTGGCAGGTGGATTCTTTACCACTGAGCCACCAGGGAAGCCTTGAAATTCTCATAAAGTCACTTAAACCTCCATCATATATTTGATGGAAATTTCAATACCACATTTCTAAGAATACCATTCTTAGAAATGGTGGGATGGGATGAATTTGCTTTAATGAAATCCATGGTGCATCATACACCCTTATAATTCCTTTTATTCTATGTACTTACAGATATTAGACATCAGTGTAATCCATCCATATTCAAAGTTACAAAAATTTATCAGAGAGTAAAGAGATCACAGAAATAAAGCTGGCTGTTATTGCTGTTTCATTCAAAAGACTATACTATAGTTAATATTAGAGAAGGAAATGGCAACCCACTCCAGTATTCTTGCCTGGAGAATCCCACAGGCAGAAGCAGGCTACAGTCAATGGGGTCGCAAAGAGTCTGACCCTACTGAAGTGACTAAGCACACGTACATTATATTTACTATAAGCAAAAAGAAAAGGGGGGGTTTCTGATGGGATTGGGGAATTTAATTTAAAAGCCAGTCCTTAAGCATAGGATCTCCAGACTGTGTTATAAAGCTTCACTCTGGAGTGTTGCCATTGCCAGGGTTGTGCTGCCAAGAAATCTGTACCCATCGTTTTTCAGCGTAAATTCCAAATTCCTGGGAGGAACCTGCATGGCCATCTTGTGGCACAGACCACGGGGCATAGGTAGAGCGCAGTTGGCCAAGATACTTTTGCTGACATCGAAGACACAGTCTTATGGGGACAATGGTAGTAATTTTAATATTCAGTACACGTGAGTAATCCTTGTCTCAGTGCATTCGGGCGGCTATAATAGAATGGACTAAGACATATTGATGAAATACTTGCCCTGGGAACTGGGGGTGGGGAAGGAGGGCTGATGGTCACACTGGTGTTTTCAGATTGATAAGACAGTGGGCGATGATGACAAGGGTGTCATCTTCAAATAGGTGGGTGTTTCAAGGAGGACAGTGAGACTCACATTTGCTGAGCATCGTGTCTGTAGCAAATCTAAGAGTCATGTCGTGGCCTGACCCCGTCATATCTGAACAGAGCATGAGGTAGCAGAGGTTCATACATGACTACAGACTATTAGGTTCAAAGCTATAACCTGAGATTAAGACAATACAATAGAACATATAAGGTCTAACAATACATTAGCAGATAACAAATATATTTTCTTCATTAAAATATAATCCTGGAATAAGTCACTGGATAAGTTTAATAACAGATTGGAAATGACAGAAGAAAATCAGTGCACTTAGATATGAGTCAATTTATATTGCTCAGTTGAGGAAAAATGAGAAAATTTAAATATTTATAGTAGGTAATTGCAAAATTACCTGAGAAATAGGCATATTCATCGTTAGATGAAAGCTTTAACAGAAAAATCAAATAAAAATTTAACAACATGAGCAATAAATTTAGCTTTGTGAGTATTTACAGAATTACATATCCAGTTTCTGCAGTTAAAAGGATTGGATGGGTGGGAAAGGATTTGAACAGCTAGGCTTACACCTATCTGACTAACATCCAGGCTCCTGACTTCTAGGAGAGGGAGCCCCTTACCAGCCTGCTATCCAGGCAGGCTGCACTCTGACAAAATTGGCTTGAGTTACGTGTTTACTCTTATGTGGTCATCAAGCAGCCTGAGTCTTAATCCCCATTGACACTAGAAATGTCAGGGCACACCAAGATTCTTCATGTGACCTGGGCAGGAAAGAGCATTGAATGAGATGACCGTGGGTACCCAGAGTCTGGGACCAAGACCATGCCTTACCTGGACACAGGACGAGCAGGTGCGAGCATGGCATCATCACTTTTCCATCCTGCTGGTCTCTCCATGATGATCAAGTCACACCTAAAGGATGTTTTCATGCTTTTTCCCTCAGGAAACTCTGCCCAGTGAACCCAAAGGGAGGTTGTTCTAAGATACTCTACAGACAAATTCTGAGACATGTTCTCCTGTGAAGTAAATAAAGAAGTAAAATAAAGAAGGGGAGAAAAAGCAACTTTCTTGGAGGCTTGCTTTCATTTGTATATCTCCTCATATTTTCCCTGAGGACTTCAATATACTGATGTTAGAAACAAAAACAGAGATTTATGAATTCTGCAGGATGAATACTTGAAGTCATAACACTTGCCACTGTGAAGTGGTATCAGATTTCTTCCCCACAGAAGCTGTGCGAGCAGAGAGCGCCTGGCAGCGAGTCAGTTCCTGGTGCGGCTCAGCTAGCGTGACCCTGATGAGGGCCCAGACTCCGGTCCCGGTGTGGGATTCACCAACACGTTGAGTGTGGGCTCAGTCTCTGCTACTACTGGAATGTGAGTCGCATGCTGAATTAATTAGCAAAAATAAAAACCAAAACAGAGCTTTAAGCCTGTTTTGGCTCTTTCAAGTTCTCTCAATTCATTTTATTTTCATTGGCGTATTTTAGTTTCATATCTTGATCCAAGGCTCATTTGCATAGGATTTATTTGCATACTCAGATCATTTTGAGGAATAGAAGATTTACAAAACACTATGAATCAGTTATTCCAAGTAATCCTTGATTAAGGTATGTCCTTAGAATCGGATAGAATTCCGCATTTTTGATTCTTAAATCCCATCTGGCTAGCTTCCCCTTGCTCACAGCTCCTCTTTTGCCTCTCCACAGATGTGAAGAACACCTATTTCTTGCTTTAAGTTAGTGCTATTTATATTTCAGAAATTCCAGATCTCTTTGCAAGCCCTTCGAGACCCAGTGGCGAGAATGAATTACCCTCAGCTGTCTGTCTCTCTCCTGACAGGTTGGCCTGGAAAGCCGCTCGCCCGGAGCTGAATGCATTGTTATTTCACTATCTGAGCCAGCAAGAGCCAGTTTTACAAATTTCTAACAGAAGGCATAAAAGAAATTCCAACAGAAACTGACTTTTCCCTTTTTAAAAAAAATCTTGACTTGGGCCAAATTAGTAGGGACTGACATATTTGAAGTGCTTAGTGTACATACTGTTGTATTCCTTTGAAATTTAATCTTATAGTCACTGCTCCTGGGAGAAATATATTAAAGTTTATTGGCAAACACATATCCCCTGTTTTCTTTCTACCCTGAAATAAAAAGATGAGTTAGGGTGTCACACATACATGAGCACGGAGTGTTTGATATAGCTCTCATCTTGCAAGCCCAAGTAGTGATTGGTATCCCACAGAGACTAATTACAATACCTGGGCTGAAATCGTACAATTTTAAATTTGTAGAATGATTAAACTGAGGATTTAAAGCAGCCAAAACATGTATAACTGCTAAAGTAATGAAATAGCAGGAAGATATCTGAAGGGAATATTAGTAAATGTTATCTGTAGTCAGTTCAGTTGCTCAGTCGTGTCCGATTCTTTGCGACCGCATGGACTGCAGCATTCCAGGCTTCCCTGTCTATCACCAACTCCCAGAGCTTGCTCAGACTCATGTCTGTTGAATCAGTGATGCCCAATAAATATGGAAACACATTTTCTTTTATTCATCCTAGAAATGTATCTGCTATATTCTGATTATAATAATTACGCAGCTCATGATATAGTGTTATATATCGATGCAGCATTTCTCCACTATTTTTCCTTGTTACTTGAGTAAACCAAAGGCAAGCAAGTGAGTAATTGAGATGCTCAGAGCTGTCCAGGTACCCCAGGGAATAAGCGGGATAAACAGACTTCCCTACCATTAGCACTCAATATCCTCCATTTACATTGAATGATCATGTTTAAGGAAAGAGAATTTCCAACCCTGTTATTAACTTGTGAATCAGTAAAAATTGCAATCTTGTCTCTATTTGAATTTTTAAAATTAACTTTTATTATAATGCTTTCCCCAAATAATAGTGGTCATAATGGAAATATGTCAATAATAATGAATATTTATTTAGCTCATTGGAATGTGCCAAATGTCTGTTAAGCATTTTTTTTTTTTCATTACTTAATGCTCATAACCACCACTCCATTGGAAGCTCCATTGTACAGGCAAAAAGATATATGGAGGCTTGAGTGAGTAATGAATGCATCTGGGCTTCAAATGGAGGCATCCTTCACCCGATGCTTGAAGTCTTAGATAATGCTTTTGTTAGTCCTAAGTTTTGTAATAATAAATAGTAATTTAATGAAAAGATTTCTAAGTTCTCCTTTAAAGTGCTTAATGTAACAAGTTTCTTTTACATCACTTTTGATATCCTAGAACTTGTATCTCATCCTAGAATCAGATGAGTCAAATATACCTTCTACTAAAGGAAATAATGGCAACCCACTCCAGTACCCTTGCCTGGAAAATCCCATGGACAGAGGAGCCTGGTAGGCTACAGTCCCCATGGGGTTGCAAAGAGTCAGGCATGACTGAGTGACTTCATTTTCTTTCTTTCTTAAAGGAAGTCCTGTTGATGTCATCATTTAGCTTTTCTCTAATACATTCATTTCTCTCATTCTCCATCCAACAGCACAGTTCAACCTATGAACATTTCTTACTGTATTACAAACCATGGGGTTGCAAAGAGTCAGGCATGACTGAGTGACTTCATTTTCTTTCTTTCTTAAAGGAAGTCCTGTTGATGTCATCATTTAGCTTTTCTCTAATACATTCATTTCTCTCATTCTCCATCCAACAGCACAGTTCAACCTATGAACATTTCTTACTGTATTACAAAAAAAAAAGCCTGCTAAGTGGTATCCAGGGGCCACTGGGCAGCACATTTTCACAACTTACTCTCTACAATCAGAGACAGCTTTTCAGAACACAAGTTGATTGTTAAGTACCCACTCAAGACAGTCCAGTGGTGTCCCACGGATCTTATGCCACAACACGTAACAGCACAACACTTAAAATGGGTTTAGGGTTGGTGTGGTCAGCCCACGGAGGACCACCCTTCTACACTTCAGCTCCACAAGCTCTTTCCCTTCCAGCCCTGCTGCCCTCCTTCTCAGGCCCTGGTGCCCACCCCCCCGCCCCCCCACCGCTGTGACTGCTTTCCAGCGTGTGCTGCTCTCCTCCACCTCCGCTTAAGAGTGTCCTTTTCCACTGCTAACCCCTGCTCACTCCAAGACACAGGCTGCATTGCTATTTTCCACACAAAGCTTCCCTGACCTCCCGGGATGCTGCCGTCTCCCTGTGACCATCTGGTATAATTCCGTCTCTCACTGCATTTCCCTAGACACATCAAATCTGACCCTGCACCCTGTGCTCCACAAGGGGATGTACACAAGACACACCCGAGAAAACACCAGCATCAAGAAGATGTAAATGCTTCAAGCTGATACAAAAAGCATAAAAGTAAAACAGAAATGTGGGCCAAAGATACATAGTGACATTGCACAAAAAATAAAACCCAGATCAGCGATAAAAATATAAAGAGTTTTCATCATCAGGAGTGGCTAGGAACATAAAAAACAATACCACAATGCCATCTTATTTATTTGGCATCTAATTTAATCTGAAAGTAATGAGAATATGGATAAGCAGGATATTTTATATATTGCTATTGGGAGTAAATTTGTACCACAGTATGGAACAAAATGTGCCATTTCTATTTAAGTATAATATTTCTATTCCTTATGAAACAGGAGTTCCGTTCCTGGTAATATATTTAATAAAAACCACCTCACATGTTAAGAGAAGAAACTTGTAAGACTGTTCATAGTTGCAAATAGCAAAATGTGAAAATCCTTTGATAGGATAGTAGATTTAAAAGGGAATCAATTAGTAAAACAATTTTGATCAATCCATACTGTACTGATCAAATTATTGAGAATATTACTGAAAATATTATGTACCCATTAAAAGTGGTTCTACCTGGATTTGTGCACAGGTTTACAGGTGATAGATACATGTGTATGTCTTCATACATAGATGTAGGTATACACATAAACATAGGTATACATTTTTTATTATAATGGATATTGATTAGATGGAAAAAAGGAGGTCAGATTAAAATATATGTAGATATAGATATAATCACATATATGTACATGGTATATATATAAAATATATGTAAAGCTGCTGCTGCTGCTAAGTCGCTTCAGTCGTGTCCGACTCTGTGCAACCCCATAGACGGCAGCCCACCAGGCTCCGCCATCCCTTGGATTCTCCAGGCAAGAACACTGGAGTGGGTTGCCATTTCCTCCAATGCATGAAAGTGAAAAGTGAAAGTGAAGTTGCTCAGTCGTGTCCGACTTGTAGCGACCCCATGGACTGCAGCCCACCAGGCTCCTCCGTCTGTGGGATTTTCCAGGCAAGAGTACTGGCTATAGAACATAATATAATAGTTCTTTGTATTTTAATAAAACCTAATCTTTAAAGTAATTAATGTCTAGTAATAAATGAATTTAGATTAATTTTAGTGTGTCTAAATTTCCTAACTCTTTTGTTACATCTCATTTGCCTGAAACATCTTTTAAATCAATTTCATCTCTTCAGAATTTAGCTAACCCATAAATTTGTTAAATCTATACTTGCTTTCTCATATGCTTCATTTCTTTTAAACTCTAGGGCATTAGTTTTTCCTTGATATGAAGCAGTTGTATCTTCCAGCTTATAAAATATTAAATTGTGGCTATATTTAAAGTAAAAATGACTAAGCAAACATTTTTGGATATCTGAATTTTAGTCCTAGGTGTAGCTCCATAAATCTTTGAGACATTTCAAGCAAGACCACTGCTTAAGAACTATCTTGGATTTAGTGATAATACACAGACATGTTAAAATCTCATATTTTTGTACATATCATTTCTTCTGCTTTTCCCTGGGTGCCTTTCTACCTTTAAACTATTATTTTGGTTAAACATTATTTCCCTATTAATTCTAAAGAGATTTAAAAATCTGTATTCTTACATACAATGAATAAATCAGGAAAATCATCTACAGAAACAAGAAAAATAGGTGTGTATTTTCTTAACATAGAGCATAATTTACAAATGTAAATATTAGGGGAAAATTTGTGAAGGATAATTCACTATTTAAACTTTGGTTTAAATATTCTAAAACCAATGTCTTGAACCATTCTACTCAATAGTTTCCTCAGTGTAAAACCTGTCCCCAAATTTTTGGATAAGGAGCTTATTATAAGAACTCAAAAGGTTTAGGGCAATAAATATTATTCACAAAGCAAATGTTTTGAAGTGTTAAATATTACAGAGTCAGAAGCATATGGACTGAGTTTTTACACATCAAAGACTTTTTTCTTGAGTAAAACCTAAAGCTACACCTCAGAATTTGTGTTTTGTCAACCGGCTGTGGTAAATGGAGCCAGAGAGTGCTATGGATATTAATTAATTGGCTCTGTGCTTTGCAGAAGCTAGCATAAAAAGGAGATATGATTGATTAAATATTTTCCAGTGTCAGTATGTAAAAAGGACACTATTTTTGAAAGTCAAGTTTTATAAAATAGGAGCCTCGCCGCTGTGGTTTCAAGTCAGAGCTCCTAAATAAGGTTGGGGCCTGTTGAAGCATTGTCCTTCTGAATATTTACACTTCAATGAGTACTATAAGGTAAAAATATGGAGTTAGCTTATTGAAGTCAGTTATTTCACCAATAACAGTCAATTTAACTTACAGAGTATTTTTCTTGTTTCTTTGCTTTAGTGAACGAGCAGAATATGTTCATTCAAAAATGCATAAGACTACAAGAAGTAAAGTGAAACGATCTTAAATTTTATCACATAGATAGATACATGAGTGCATCATTGAAGGTGGTTGTGAAGTGAAGTGAAGTCGCTCAGTCGTGTCCGACCCTTTGCGACCCCATGGACTGTAGCCTACCAGGCTCCTCCCTCCATGGGATTCTCCAGGCAAGAGTACTGGAGTGGGTTGCCATTTCCTTCTCCAGGGGATCTTCTCGACCCAGGAATTGAACCCGGGTCTCCAGCATTCCAGGCAGATGCTTTAACCTCTGAGCCACCAGGGAGGTGGTTGTGTGTACATATAAATAAGAGTATATTAAACAGTGGGTTTGTAATATATTCTTTTTTATGGCACTGCCATGTATCCATGGCTTCCCAGGTGGTGCTAGTGGTAAAGAACCTGTCTGCTAATGTAGGAGATGCAAGAGATGAGAGTTCAACCTCTGGGTCAGAAAGATCCCCTGGAGCAGAAAACGGCAACCCACTCCAGTATTCTTGCCTGGAAGATTTCATGGACTGAGGAGCCTGGGGGGCTACAGTGTATGGGGTTGCAGAGTTGGACATAACTGAGCACGCACACAGACATGTATTCATATTCTATTTCCCTAAGCAAATTATTCTCCCAGACTCCAAAATTGCTTGTCAATACCCTCTACACTTTTTTCCAACTATCTCCCAACAAAAACAAACCCAATAGATGATCTCATCTTCAATTTCACAGAAAAAGAAAACATGGAATGCCTCTGCCAACAAACTTCACTGCCTCCTTTGAAATCTGCAAAATGCTTGCACTGGTGTCCAGGCTTCGCTCTTTCTGCTATGAAAGAAGTGGGGGCCACTTTGGTGTTTGAATCAGATCGCTCTCCCTGCCTCTCCTTTCCCTCTCTCACTCCCTCTTTTCCCCTACCCTGTCTCCTCAGCTTTCCAGTTACACTGTAAAAAGCAAGCTCAAGAAGCAGTACTGCTTTTTTAAAAAGCTAAATTCTCCTTAACCCACGCTATCTTCAGAGAGTATTCTCTGCCTTCTCTCATCTCCAAAGTCTAATTCCTTGAAGCCTTGTCTATTTTATTTCCATTTCCTCTCTTTCCCATCACTTTGAATCCACCCCGATCTGGCCTGTTGAGAATGTTTTTCTGAAAAGGATGGAGGGAGGTGAGGTGCTTTCTCAGCCAGCCCTTTTGGCAGAATTCAGAACAGTATCTTGTTTTATAGATTCTTTTCAACAGTTCCCGTGCTTAGCGTCTGTAATTGCACACTCTCCTGATTTGCATCCTCCCTCGGGTCCCTATTTATATCCCTTTCTGGCTCCTTCATCCTGACTCAGAGGTGAGGTTCTTTTAAGAGCGTGCAAGCCCTCCTCTTGTGCCTCCCTGCGTGCTCCCCCTGAACGGTTCTGGTTTCAGCTCCCCTCAGCGTGCTAGTGCTCCCTGTCCTGACTTCTCTCCTGGGGCCATCTCATAGATCAAAATGCTCACTTGACGTCTCCACTCTGAGGTCTTAGCCTCTCCACGCAGAGGCTCCTCAAAAGCAGCATGATCAAAATAGAATTTATGAAAATCCCCACCAAACTGCTTGTCTCCCATTGTTCCACGTTTACTGAAATGTCCCCAGGCCTCAGCTTGCTCCCTTTAGCCTTCAACACTTATGTCCACTCAACCAGTAAGGTCCATTGACTCCCTTGAGTTATTTTTATGTTTTTAAAAAACAGCAACAAATGATAAAATCTCTCTCTTTTTCTTGTCACATAAGGTTAGAGAGCAAATTGAAAAATAGGCATAAGTCTATAAAGAAGTGTTATCAATTGTCCACTTGTCTGGCTTGCCAAGAAAAAGTATTTCAAGTTTCTTTTTAAAATTTTATCTTCCAGTACGGGAAAATATATAATGTCTGTGAAATATATCAATTATCAGATGTTGTTTCAGCTTCCAGCAGATTCCTCTTCTGTTTAGTCCCTTCACCATTCTCTTAAAAAATCCAATTCTTTTATAGAATGCACTAAATTTATCTTATGGCCAATGTAAATCTTGCTTGTCTAAGTAGATGTAAAGAGTTCTGTAGCAATCATTCTTGTAAAATATTTTTGCTGATAATATCATGTTTTATAATTTGAAGGTTTTTTTAAGCAACATAATTATGGAAGATATTTTATAACCAGTCATGTGCTGTGATAGCTGGATCATATTAAAATGAGTTTAAACAAAATTAATAGGAATACGATTAAGTAAAGTTTGAAAAGTGTTATCTACTATACACAAGTATTAATAGTTTTCTTAAAGCTGTATTTTCACACAGAATAGATCTTAGATTCCAAAACACATTTGAGAAGTCAGTAAAAATACTTTCAGTAAATTACGACCCAGCAATATTTGTGAAAGCATGAAAAAAGGTCACAAGTCTGCATAGCAAGCTGCACAGACTTGATGAGGGCAGAGGCTGCATCCGTCTTCTTTATGACTATATTGGATGCCTGGTACAGAGCTCTGGCCATAGTAGTCCTCAGGAAATACTTGCTATGTGACTGGACACATGGGAAAGAGTATGATGTCCACATGTCTATATGGACTAAACAGTGAAGCTCTAGTGGCGTATTTCACTTCCCTCAGGACATGTCACACATCTTTATAATCTACTGGGAGAGTTGTTGTCATTGTTCAGTCACTAAATTGTGTCTGACTCTGCAACCCCATGGACTGCAGCATACCAAGCTCCTCTGTCCCTCATTGTCTCCTGGAATTTGTCAAATTCGTGTCTATTGAGTCAATCATGCCATCCAACCATCTCAACCTTTGTCATCCCCTTCTCTCCTGCCCTCACTGTTTCCCAACATCAGGGTCTTTTCCAATGAGTTGGTTCTTGGCATCAGGTGGCCAAAGTATTGAGTGTCAGTTTCAGCATCAGTCCTTCCAGTGAATATTCACAGTTGATTTTCTTTAGGATTGACTGGTTTGATCTCCTTGCAGTCCAAGGGACTCTCAGGAGTCTTCTCCAGCATCACAATTTGAAAGCATCAATGTTTCAGTGCTCAACCTTCTTTATGGCCCAACTCTTACATCTGTACATGACTACTGGCTAAACCATAGCTTTGACTNGTTTGATCTCCTTGCAGTCCAAGGGACTCTCAGGAGTCTTCTCCAGCATCACAATTTGAAAGCATCAATGTTTCAGTGCTCAACCTTCTTTATGGCCCAACTCTTACATCTGTACATGACTACTGGCTAAACCATAGCTTTGACTATATGGACCTTTATCGGTGAAGTGCTTTTTAATTCACTGTCTAGGTTTGTCATACCTAGGGTATGGTTCTCAAACTTCAGCATCATCAGAATCAGCTAAAGATGCTATTAATATTAAAATATTGGGTGGTGAGCCATGCAGCACACAATGTCTGCATCTGGGACAGAACCTGAAAATTTGAATTTTTAACAAATGTCCAGGTTTTACTGATGCTCCTGGTCCAGGAATCCCACCTTGACAACCACTGATGCATGGCATTATCATTTACATAGGATTCAGTGTTATATTTGCCTGGAGAATCCCAGGGGCAGGGGAGCCTGGTGGGCTGCCGTCTGTGGGGTCACACAGAGGCGGGCACGACTGAAGTGACTTAGCTGCAGCAGCAGCAGTATATTCAGCATATGGAGAAGGATACTGAAGGAGCCACAGCGTCAGGATAAACTCACTGCCATCTTTGCGTTGTGCATGTTACACCCCACACTCAAATAAGAAAAAATAAGCTGTGCAAAATGAAAGAGAAAAAATGTCAAAAGGTAAGGCTTTGGGGTTTTGAAAAGATGCACCATGGTCTCTTTATTATACATGTTAAGTACCGAGACCACATTTTTTTAAACATTTTGCAAAAGTGCATGAAATAGTATCAATAGATATTTGATTTTTCTCAGTCTATACAAACTATCAATTCCCTTTCTAAAGCACAACTAGGACTTTCAGTCTAGACAGGATGACATAGACTTATTTCACCCTGCTTCTCCCCACTAAGGACAACTGCAATTCCTGGAAATTATGTAAGAGGCAAATGACAGGGAACTCTGAAAGGTGGTAAGAGGTGAGAGGAAGGTAAACTAATGTAGGCCCCCAGGGCTGAAGGAACAACACGGCAGCAGCAGGTTAATGAATTCTACCAAAATAACACAGCATAAGCTCTGAAAATTAAACCATCATTGGAACCACAACCTGCAAAGTAGGTAAGTACCAGGGCAGTAAACCTAAATAGGGTAATGTCCTGCTAAAACAAAAGATTTAAATAGGACATGGAATTTCCTAACATAACAGACAAAATGTCCAGAGTACAAGGAAAAATAACCCGTCATGCCAAGAACCAAGAAAACCACAACTTGAGAAAGACAAACAACTGATCGTAGCACCAAGATAAATCAGATGTTTTATCTGACAGTGATTTTAAAGCCGTCATCATAAAACGCTTACATGATTATGTGCTTAGTGGCTCAGTCGTGTCCAACTTCTTGTGACCCCGTGGACTCTAGCCCACCAGGTTCCTCTGTTCATGGGATTTTCTAGGCAAGAATACTGGGGTATGTTGCATTTTCCTTCAGGGGATCTTCTCAGCCCAAGGATCAAACCCAAATCCCCTGCACTGCAAGCAGATTCTTCACCCACTGAGCCATTGGGCTTAGATAATCAGTTATTAATTTTCTTGAGACAGATGGAAAATAGAATTTCAGCAAAGAAATAGAAACTATGAAAAATTAACTAGAAGTTATGATAACAACAAAAGCAAGAACAAAGCCACAAACAAAACAGACAAATAACAATGACAAAAACAACCTATCAGGATAGGCTTGATAGTAGAGTGGAGATGACAGGGGGTAGGATCAATGAACTTAAGCAATGGTCGGGAGAATTCACCCAAGTTGAACAACAAAGAGGAAATAGATCGAAAAAGAGACTCAGAGACCTACAGGAAACTAGCAAAAGATCTAATAAATGCATCGTTACAGAAAGATAGTAGGTCTGAAGGATTATTCAGTGCAATAACGGCTGAAATGTATATAAAACTGTACTATTTAGAAAAGGTAGTAAAAAAAATTTCAGGATTGAGGAGGGCTAGGCAAAGAGTTCTTACAACTGACACCAAAAGCATGATCCTCAAAGGAAAAAATAGTAAATTGGATTTCAAAATTAAAAACTATTGCTCCATGAAAATGTGAAGAGGATCAAAAAAACAAGCTACAGCCTGGGACAAGGTGTTTGCAAGCCACACCTGAAAAAAGACTGCTGACTAGAGTATATGAAGAACTCTGAATATTCAACAATAAAGAAGGAATCCAGTTCAAAAATGGGTAGGAGACACAAAGAGTCACTTCACTGATAAAGAGGCATAGATGGCAAATAAACACATGAAAATATTGTTAATGTAACTACCCATAAGGGATATGCCAATCAAGAACATGATGAAAGGTCACCATACACCTCCAAGAACAGCTGAAACAAACAAAAACAGTGAGAATACCAAAGGTTGGTGAGGAAGTACAGAAACTGAATTGCTCCCACATCACTGGTGGCAATGTGAAATGCCACAACCACTCTGAAATTGTTTGGCAGTATCGTATAAACCTAAACATCCAATTAACATAAAAGCCAGTAAACACACTCAGGCATTCATCCCAGAGAAATGAAAACTTACTTTCACAGATAAAACAGTGTACAAAATTGAAGAGCAATTTTCTTTGTAACAGCCAAGTAACTGGAAATGACTCAGATGTATTTAATCAAATGGATGGTTAAATAGTCTAGGACACACATTCCATGGAATGTTTACTCAGCACTACACAGTAATGAGCTATTGATATGTGGAACAACTTGATGAATCCCCAGGGGATTACACGAGTCAGTGGAGCGAGTCAATCCCACAATGTTATATACTATATTATTCCATTTGCGTGACATTTTTGAAATAAAATTTTGAAAATGAACAGATTAGTGGTTGCCAGCAGTTGAGGATGGAAGTTGGTCGGTGGGTATAGTTACCAAAAGGCGATTTGATGGACCCTTATGTTCATTCCCTGACTATGGTGGACACACAAAGCTATACATGGGATAGAGTTGCCACAAACATGCGCACATATACACAAGTACAGATAAAGCGTAGATAATCTGAGTAAGATGGACGGGGTGTATTAATGTCAAGATTCTGTCTGTAATATTATATGAAATGAAGTTTTACAAAATGTTAACAATGAGGGAAGTTCTTACAACTTGCTTATTCAAGTAAACGATCTCAATGTGAAAGCACAACAAACCAATCAGCTGATTTGTCGCTTTTCAAGAGGCGCATCTAGATGGGGGTCCATTGTTCTGAACCCAAGGAGTTCACCGTGCCTGGAGACAGGTGTATACCCATCATCAACCCGCAGACACAGAACTGAACCTGAAGTCTTAGGACTTGGCTCAAGAGTGGCTCAGCCACCCCTCCCACCTCCCTTGGCCTGTTCCACACATTGTTCTAATTAAAGAGCCGTTTCCTCTGCCCAGCTGTTTTCAATCTGGACAAACCACAGTGACGTTCAGCAAGACAACATGGTCCTTCTCATCTTCAGGGAGACCTTGCCCCGAAGCCATGTGAGTTAAGTCTTTGGGGCAGTTTTTATGAATGCATTGAAAAGGGCAAAACGCCTCCAGCAAACAGATAACATATTGTCCTAGAAAAAGGTTTTATTCTGTAGACTAAATAGTAAGCCACTCTTTATACATGTTCTTTCCCATGAATTAAAGCTTACGAGTGACAAGTACTAAGTGAACAAAAACACGCTGACCTGAACTCCGAAGGGGATGAATCAGTTTTATAAAATATATAAATTGCAAGTTTTATTCTTGCCTTAATTCATTTTGGCAGCTTCTCTGTTATAAAAATGTTTCTGGGTTGGTTCTGATGATAAAAGTAGGATAGTATGCGTTCATTTGAAAAGTTGAGAGAAGCAAAAAGAGTGTGGGAAGGAAACCAACTCCATCACAGTCCTGCCTCACGGAATGAACTTCATTGACTGTTTTGTCTTAATTCCTCTATTCCTCTGTGTGTGTGTGTGTGTGTGTGTGTGTATGTGCGTGTGTAACTGGGTTACAACTGCATGCAGCTCTTAGGGACCCTCTCGATGCACTTTTATAGGAAGTTTCATCCAGGATCCATAACCCTGATCCTGATCCAAGACACTCCTCAGCTTCCAACCAGCCTCCTACCCTACTTCCTAGCAATAACCCCCACTCAAGGTAACCTCTACTCCTATCTCTAGACAATACCTCTTTTGGTATTTCAAGCAGTGGGGTGTGTGATTTTGTGGCTGACTGCAATGTTTCAACATGAGGTTAGTCAGGCTTGCCCTGTTGCAAATATTGGTTTGTTCTTTCCCACACTGTGGGCTATTCTGATGTGTTAATAATCAAAGGTTCATTCACCCCTCTTGGGGAGACAAGTCTGGAGGATGATCTCACCAGGGGGCTGTTGTGAACAAGGCTGCTTGTGGTAGACATGAGCTCTCCCATCTATTGTCTACCTATCTGGAAGTAAAATGACTAAGCTGAGAGGGTGTACATGTTCACTTAGGTGATGCCACTAATTTCTGAGAGCTTCCATGCTTCCCATTCTTGCTGACACTATGTGTCCTTTTAATTTTAGTCAGTGGTGATAAATAATTGTAATTCAAAAGAAGAGCATAGTGAGTTTAGAATTTTGTATCTTATGCATGACATCATGGTCTTTCACACAGACTATGTCTTGTCCTCATGGAATTTTTTCATTGTTTTAATCTCAGAGAGCAGGGTTAGCTTAAGAATTGCTCCAAAAAGACTCAAGTAGGCATGTCTTGTCAACTTTACAGCAATATGTAAATGTAAACACTTCTATTTTAATCCATTAGAACATAGTCATCTTGCTTACGTGAAACTGTATGCCTGTTAATTAGCAAGAGTAATTAGTATCATGGACAGTGTGAGCGTGGGGTGGGATGTACAGGGCTTCCCAGGTGGCGCTAGTGCTAAAGAATGCCCCTGCCAGTAGACACTGGATCCCTGCATCATTAAGAGGACCCCTGGAGGAAGGTATAACAACCCACTCCAGTATTCTTGCCTGGAGAATCCCACAGACAGAGGAGTCTCATGGGCTACAGTCCATACGGTTGCACAGAGTTGGACACAATTGAAGCAACTTAGCATGGACATGTATTCTGTATGGAATATGTTTTATAAAAAAAAAAAATTACCATGATTTGTTGGGCCCTAACTTACAAAACATTTCTCAAAAAAGTGATATTTTAAAGGTATTTCAAATTCGAATATGATGACTCATATGATAAGATATAAAATGTTGTACAAAGGTAATAGAAACTTTCTGTAGAAACATTCTTAATCATTTTTAATTTGTTTTTGCTTTGTTTTTTACTCAAAATTTTATGTGAACATGTATGATTGATGATAGAATTAGTATTCTACTACAAAATTAATAAAAAAGATTTAAAAAATCTTCATGTAAAACCTGCCAGAAGCTAAAATTTAATTACCAATATGCTATATTAAGAACTCTACTTATACCATTTTCATTATGTTGCTGTTTTATTTCTTTTCTTCCTTTGTTTACTTTTTTCTAGTTTAGAGATTTCTCTTTGTTCCCTTTTTGTGGCTGTGTTTTTGTACACATACACATTTCCTCCACTGCTAAATAGCTCTTTTATGTATTAAAGAGACTGGGCTTCCCTGGTGACTCTGATAAAGAACCCACTTGCCAGTGCAGGAGACACAGGAGATGGGGGTTCAATCCCTGGGTCAGGAAGATCCCCTGGAGAAGGAAATGGCAACCTACTCCAGTGTTCTTGCCTGGGAAATCCCACGGATAGAGGAGCCTGGTGAACTATGGGGTTCATGGGATTGCAAAAAAGTTGGACACAGCTTAGTGACTAAAAAACAACAATTAAAGAGAGTACAAGAAGGCATATAAAAATTGTCTCTTAATCTACAAGGATATGCATCTTGAAACCTTCTTCTTGGGGAAAAGCATAGCTATAAACATACATTTTTATTAACTTGCAAATTTTGAAGCTTTCTGATTCAATTATGTACTCTAAGCAGGGAGATAACTCTGAGCAATGAATACTGAAGTTTACTAGTTCCTGCTAGGTGATTACCTTTTAAGCCTGTGGTTGTCTGGGACCCATCTAATTCAGAGTGTGTATTTCCTTTCATACTCTCTCTGTAGTTACTGCAGAGTGAGTTGGATCCCCTGCTCTGTTGCCAACACTGGGAGTTGCGGAATTAGTCACAGTCACTTGCTTTCCTTTGATATTCACTTGATTTACAGGCAAGACCAAACCTACATTTTCCCTCATCTGGGGATACTGCAAAAAGCCCCACTGCATTTTATTCTAGAAGATTCTTGATGCCCTTTTATAGCTGGTAAGATTGCTCGTTGTCTATGTGCCTTATGAAGACACTTTTGAATTATTTCAACTCAGTCACTTCTCTTTTGGATGCCCCCTCCCTATAGCTTTTCAAGTTGAGAATGCACTCAGTCACTTTTCATCCTGGAGATTTTATAAATGATTATTTAAGGAATTCAGGTGTTTGGTACCTCTGGATCAACCAAACAGAATATTTTAGTCCAAATGAAAAGAAACCCTTGACTCAGTCATCCCAATATTTTGTCTACAAGGTATCCACCCCCCCAAAAAAAAAACTTAATGTCTTAAGGTACAGAAAACATATTTTATGTGTTCTCACATATACAGCTTCCAAGGAAACTGAGACAAGAAAAATAGCAGAATTAGGTCAGTTTCTCTAAGGCACATAATGTGTGCTATGATGTAAAAAGCTTTGTGGGCTCTCAGACACTTGGCTGAGATTATATTTTCATAGCTGTTAAGATGAATATTCATAATATATCAAACTCAAAAGACCCACTACCGAGTGAGTCATCTTCTCCTCCAACCCATTTTTCCCTTGGATTATTCCCATTCCTATCAGGGCATCTCCTGGAGGGCAGACCTTTGGCCAGATTGTTCTAGAGATTGTGTTGGGGGTAAACTACACACTAATTGGGATCAGGAGATGTCTTTCCTGCCTTCCATTCTGATCCATGACAGTTTGTATGCTCTTGTTTCTGAAGGGGGAACTGAAAAAAATCGATACAGAGCTGTAGTCCTGTCATCTTGTGATAGTAAACAAGTTTCTAGGACAGAGACTTTCACTTAGGAAACCAGAAAGTTCCAGGTGGACTACAGGTGGTTTGGACTACATAAGGGTTGATTTCCAGTGGCTGTGAATAAGACTGTAACCCCAGGTGTCATGAAGATTTCACATTAAGTGTGCGGTATTATAGCAAAAGATATGGCCAAGTTTAGGACAAAAAGAAAAAAAATGGAAATTGGAGTTAAGAATATTTTGACTGAAAGAAAAATAAAGGTTGGCAGATGGCTAAGCACCATGCTGTAGAGTTCAGGAGCATTATAGGTTATCTGAATCTTCTAACTGGTAGCAACTGAAGTGTATGTTATTTTACACATATCTTTATATTCTCCACTCCTTTTACCAGAAAGAAAATAAACAACTAAGGATTATGATGATAGTAGTTTGAGGAATGGAATCAATTTTTGTAAGCAAGCTAATTTTTTTTTTCATGCATTCATCACACAGTTTAAGAATGGACAAAACTCCTCCTGTAGAGGGGCCATGTGGCCCCACTGTGTGGAAACACAGTCTGAGAAAAAAGCGTAGATGGCAGCACTGCCACACGTGGCCAGTAAGATGGAAAGTCTGTATCACACAGAGCCCTTCTTCCTCTCTTCCCCAAGAAGGAGCCTCCAAAGAATATCCCAGCATGATGACTCATTTCAAGTGATTCTGGCATCTGCCCTTCCTTTTCACAGTCACCACAGTCATTCTCTTATAACTGCCTTTTCCAAGGGTTAATTTAATGTATCCACTGTAACTGATTCCTCCCCTTGGACCTATCACATATGTCATTGTCAGATTCATGTTCTGAAAATACCAATACATTGGTGGCTAAACAGCCACTACTCTTCTGTTTAAAAAAGTTTAATCCATATTAGCAAATACATGTCACTATATTTATGTTTTGCAAATATTTCATATTCTGAAATGATATCTCAGTGATCTGATCACCAAGAGAGATACGGAAAGTGATTTTTATCCTGTGAACCAAGGTTTTCATCCTGTATGATTCCAACTCTATGACATTCTGAAATAGTCAGAACTACGGAGACAGCAAAAAGATCCGTGGTTGCCAGGTGGGAGGAGCAGATGGAGGGATGAGTACTTGCAGCACAGAGGAATTTTAGGGCATAAGATTATTTGAAGGGCTTCCCAGGTGTCTCAGTGGTAAAGAACCCACTTGCCAATGCAGGAGACACAAGAGACGCAGATTCAGTCCCTGGGTCAGGAAGCTTCCCTGGAGAAGGCAATGGCAACCCACTCCAGTGTTCTTGCCTGGGAAATCCCATGGGCAGAGGAGCCTGGTGGGCTACAGTCCATGGGGGCTGTATAGAGAGAGTCAGAGATGACTCAGCCACTGGGCACAACAACACAACACAAAAATTATCCTTAGATACCATAAAAGAGGATGGATACATGTTACTGTACGTTTGTGAAAACCCTCAGAATGCACAATGCTGAGAGTGAATCCCGAGGTTAACTGTGGGTTTTGAGTAGCTCCGTGTCAGTACATTGACTGTAACAAGTGTACCACCTGGTGGGGATTGTTGACAGTGGGGAGGCTGGGGGGCGGGCAGGGATTTACCTTTTTCTGTACCTTAACCTCATTTTGCTGGGAACATAAAACTTCCCTAAAGATGAAGTCTGTTTAACAAATAGCACAAGCTAAGTCAAAATAACCTTGTTTTATTACATAATAGTACACAAAATGGTGTTTTTAATCCACTGACTGCATATCTTCCTTCCAACCAAATATCCCATCACACACTTTAAAAAGAACTGGTAAGATTCTTCACCGTGTTTGTGAAATAATTTTATTCCCAGATTGTTAAAAATTTTATCCAATTTTCTTTTCATGCCTGAAACGGCTTTTAGCTTATTCAGAGGACACAACTAGTCCTCCAGGGTGCAGGCAGTATGGTCTCAAAGGTCTGTTCACCACATGACATGGAAACACGACTCTCATTAGTGATTGTAGGGGCTTGGGGCACGTGCTGAAGCTTAAATACACACACAAATTGTTAGGTTTCATAGAACTGATTTCCTCTTATTATGTCATAAATCATGATTATTTCTAGTGTCATCTGTGATTTTGTGGACTAATGTGATACATGATGCTCTGGAGCTTTCTGAAAGCTGCATGGAGAATAGAGTTGCCAGCTGTGGGGCGACTGGAGCCTTCAGTCTGCGTGTGTTTCCAGCACAGGCCTACAGATTTGCATGTGCAGCTGTCTCTAAGAATTCTGATTGCCCAGCACCCATGGTAAAATAATACTAGTACCCATCTGGTTAGTTAACTATTTGAATGAGCAGAGCATATTTGTCACAGGGCAAATCTGAGTTTCCAAGTTTGCACATACACACACCCACACAAACTTGGCGGATACCATTGAACGTGCTTTCAGGGTCCAGGTTTTTCTGTTCCATCTCTGTAGTTTAGGAATGACCTGAGTTCTCATCCTCACAAGATGTTAGAGGATGACTCAGCAACAGATCTAGAGCTTCGTGAATCTCAGATCCACCTATGGTGCAGATAGTGCTGCATTTCAAAGTCCTCATTGCCTTCATATCTGGATGTGTCACAGATAACTGTTGAAAACCAGCTGTGAACACCAGCCCACATCAGGTGCTGGAAGACCCGTAAAGAGCCCACGCTACTACCCCAATTGCTGTTCCTCTTGCATGATTTGAGGGTGAAATCTCTCACAAGCTTGCTCTGGCCTGACTGTATATGATGTTCGTGTTGTAACAAGTGACCTCCATATAAATTATTATGTCAACTCAACTGTATGTTGCAGGAAGGTAGCAAATAATAAGATCTAGACCTGATTCTCTAGCAAATGGCAAGAGTTAGGAGAGGTGAGCTATGTTTTTTTCATAGCAATGCTCCTAGATATACAAAAGATATATCCTTTTGAAGTATCTCTCTATGTTCTACAATTCAATATGCTTTCAATTCTGCAGGGTATTGTAGCATGGAAACAGTCCTTTCATTTAGCCCACATTTCAAAATGTGTTTATACACTTTTTTAAAAAGACATTGCATTTTTAAATGGTGTTTTGCAAGATGTTTAGAAAGAAAAATTTTGAGACTTATTTATTATTCTTTTTAAATTCTGAAATATGTCATGTATTTCAAATATATCACAACAAAAAGTCCACATAATGGCTTAAAGAAGAAAATTAGGGCAGCTACCCATATACTCACCACCACACTTTAGAATCAGAATCATACCAAGGTGTTTGAGGCCCTGACAACACAGGAACACCCTCTTCAGATGGCTCAGTGGTAAAGAATCCATTTGCCAATGTAGGAGACATGAGTTCAATCCCTGGGTGGGAAAGATCTCCTGCAAGAGGAAATGGCAATCCACTTCAGTATTCTTGCCTGAGAAACCCCATAGACAGAGGAGCCTGGAGGGCTGCAGTCCATAGGGTTGCAAGGGAGTAGGATACGACTTAGCAACTGAGCTCTCACACACAGAATAGATAGCCAATACTTACCACATTTAGATAAGCAGTGATTGGCACATTGTTGAATGGCTCAGGTTTTTCTTGGTGATCTTCAGTGACATCTGGCCTAGGTTTCTCTTTAGCCCTCCATCTGTTTCTGAGCTCCCTACTCCTTTCTTGGTGTATTTTAGTGTTCTTGAATTCTCATCATGATAGCTTCCTGTCAATTTTTGATACCTCTTGAAAGTAGATGCCCTCACTGCCATCCTAACCTAGTTCCTCTTCAGAAATGTTTTAGATAGCTTTGACCCTTTGCTTTTTCATATAAACTGACTAAACAGATTATGCAGTTCATGAAACAGTGGCTGAAACTTTGGTACAATTACACTGATTTAGGGAACAGTTGACAAACCTAGATGGGGAAACAGTGGAAACAGTGTCAGACTTTATTTTGGGGGGCTCCAAAATCACTGCAGATGGTGACTGCAGCCATGAAATTAAAAGACGCTTACTCCTTAGAAGAAAAGTTATGACCAACCTGGATAGTATATTCAAAAGCAAAGACATTACTTTGCCGACTAAAGTCCATCTAGTCAAGGCTATGGTTTTTCTTGTGGTCATGTATGGATGTGAGAGTTGGACTGTGAAGAAAGCTGAGTGCCGAAGAATTGATGCTTTTGAACTGTGGTGTTGGAGAAGACTCTTGAGAGTCCCTTGGACTGCAAGGAGATCCAACCAGTCTATCCTAAAGGAGATCAGTCCTGAGTGTTCATTGGAAGGACTGATGTTGAAGCTTGAAACTCCAATACTCTGGCCACCTGATATGAAGAGCTGACTCATTTTAAAAGACCCTGGTTTTTCCTGTAGTCATGTATGGATGTGAGAGTTGGACTATGAAGAAAGCTGAGTGCCAAAGAATTGATGCTTTTGAACTGTGGTGTTGGAGAAGACTCTTGAGAGTCCCTTGGACTGCAAGGAGATCCAACCAGTCCATTCTGAAGGAGATCAGCCCTGGGTGTTCTTTGGAAGGAATGATGCTAAAGCTGAAACTCCAGTACTTTGGCCACCTCATGTGAAGAGCTGACTCATTGGAAAAGACTCTAATGCTGGGAGGGATTGAGGGCAGGAGGAGAAGGGGATGACCGAGGATGAGACGGCTGGATGGCATCATTGACTCGATGGACGTGAGTCTGAGTGAACTCTGGGAGTTGGTGACGGACAGGGAGGCTTGGTGTGCTGCGATTCATGGGGTCACAAAGAGTCACACACGACTGAGTGACTGAACTGAACTGATGCTGGGAAAGATTGAAGGCAGGAGGAGAAGTGGATGACAGAGGATGCGATGGTTGGATGGCATCACCGACTCAATGGACATGAGTTTGAGTTGATGATGGACAGAGACGCATCGTGTGCTGTGGTCCATGGGGTCACAAAGAGTCGGACACAACTGAGTGACTGAACTGAACTGAACTGATAACTGAGTCACTTTGTTGTACACCTGAAAGTATCACAACATTGTAAATTAACTATACACCTATAAAAATTTAAAAAAATAGACACAATGCCAGAAAACAGGAATCAATTTAGCAATATGTTAAACAAAACAAACAAAACAAAACAGAAGATGCCTATTTGTATGACCCAGCTACTTTATTTCTTAGAGTCATCCTTGGAGAAAGTGTTGATAGGGTTGGTATGAATAATCTGCCTGCAGAGGGTGACATCTGCAAAGATGTTCCCTGAAGCCCTGTTTTAAGAAATTCAGGGCAGACAGTCTAACTGCCCATTAATGGGGGATAAGTAAAATAAATTTATTCAAACAGAGTTTATAACATGTAAACAGTAAAATATAAAAAAACTAATCTACATTGGCACAGATATATTTCAAAAATCAATTTTGAATGAAAGGAAAGTTGGTAAATAGTTGCAAAATATAATACATGCATGTGTACTCAGTTGCCCAGTCTTGTCTCACTCTTTGCTTTCGCATGCACTGCAGCCTGCCAGACTTCTCTGTTCATGGGATTTTCCAGGGAAGAATACTGGAGTGGGTTGCCATTTCCTACTCCAGGGGATCTTCCTGACCTGGAGGTTGAACCCAAGTCTCTTGCATCTCCCGCACTGGCAGGCGAATTATTTACCACCTGGGAAGAACACAAAATATACCACTTATCTAAATTTTCAAACATGGCACAGTATTTAAAAATTGGTGGGTAGATATGTATAGAGAAAAATGAAATTGAAAAAATGTTTATGGCAAAAATACACATCCACTTCAGGAAAATAGCTGCCTCTAAAGAGGGTAGGGAAGAAGAAATAGAATAAACTTTCAGCTTTTTCTGTAATACTTCATTCTTAAAAGAGAGACATCTGATGAAACATGGCAAAATATTAACATCCTTATTTAAATCTTGGTAAGCTCAAGCTTAAATCCTGGTGGCTCAGACAGTAAAGAATCTGCCTGCAATGTGGGAACATGGGTTTGATCCCGGGGTTGGGAAGATTCCCTAGAATAGGGCATGGCGACCCACTCCAATACTCTTGCCTGGAAAATCTCCAAGGACAGAGGAGCCTGGTGGGGGTCACAGACAGTCAGGCATGACTGAGCAAGCACAGTGGCTCCTTGAAAACTGATGATGTTATTTTTGCAGTTTTCTATATGTTTGAAATATATCATCATTCATTTTGAAAACGACTAATAGTTGAGGAAATGGAGAAAATGAGCCAACTCTTCTGGCCCCAAATCTAAGTTTCATTCATAATTCCTCTTTCCCTCATCACCCTTTATTCACACTATCAACAAGTCCTTTTGATTTTAGATTGAAACAGATGTCTCTCCTCTTGCCATTTGCCATCACTTCTCTAAACCCATTGTGGTCAAGCCACCATCTTCTCTATTCTGCTTTAACAGATACTAAGCGTTATCCCTCCTGTTACTTTCTCTCTCTTTATAGTTTTGCAGTGGCCTTTTTATTTTTTAATACGTGAATCATATCTCACCAGTATCCTGTTCAGGCTCACGCTTGAAATAAAACACGGGTTCCTTCCTATAGCTTCCATCAAATCAAAAACATTTTTATATTCTATATAATCAATGATATAGGTCTGTTGGATGAATATATGAAGGGGGAAAAGGAGTGCTGATGGTGTAACAAACTTGAATTGGAGAAAAATGATGGGCACAAGTGGAGAACTAGCCTTTAATAAGAAGTAAGAAATCTCTCGGTTATAACAAGAGGGAGAAAGGAGGAGATGATTGAGGGTTTGGTGGATGGAAAGTAGAATTTCTAGGACATGTTTAGTGCCTATTATAGCTTTTTAAATTATGAATTTAAAGCTAATCTAGTCATGCTAGTCATATTATTTTCTCTTTTTATGTTTGGCTGTTTAAATGTAGGCATCAAAAATACAAAGAATTGCTGGTTACAACCCAGAGTTTTGCCACTGCAGTATGAAAGATGAGGAGGGAGAGGGGAGGGGGTGGGGTTTGTATATAATGATTATATTGAACGATGGATCATGAAATCTAAGATGGGCAGAGAGGAAAGTGAAGACAGCAGGGTGCTTGGAGACAGTGAGAAATTGGCTGTGTTCCTAAGCTGAAGATTTAGATGGGAAGTGAGTTGTAGGAGAATGAATGTCAGAGAAATTGAGCTGAGAAGAGGTGAAGAGCAGAGAAAGGACTACTTAATATGAAGAGTTTGAAGGTGGAGCACCAGAAGCCAAGGGGTGGGGTGGCTGAAGAAAACTGTGGAGAGATTATTGCCCAAGAAAGAATCAGAGTGTTGGGCCATATTAAAGAACAATTACAGGTGTTGGGTGCTGAGGAGGAAGGGAAAAAACAGTCTTCAGGAATACAGAAGACAAGACTGGGCAGTTGATGCTTTTAACATATAGGGTTTATTTTGTTTTGTTTCCGGCAGAAATGTGAATAAGGAACATCTAGAAATGCCATTCCTGTCATGAAGGAATGGAATCTACTCCACGAACAATCCCTTTTTGATAAATGTCAAAAGAAATACTATCTTCAGGCTTCTGTTAAGGAATTTAGGATGACTGAATGTTTGCTGTTCTCTGTTGTGGGACTTTGGGAAAGTCACTTAACATGTCTGACTGTGAATCTTCAACCTATGTTGTAAACTGGAGTAACTAAACGATCTTTAAGCATTTACCTAGGCTTAGGTTTCCATTTCTTTATATTCATTATATTTACCTCGTTGACTTTGGTATTTTACCTGTTTTCAATTATTTTGGAATTATATCTGCTATTTGCTAAAAATGAACTTTAAATGAACATGAATTACAGGTGGTTTTCTTTCACTTCTTAAAAGACAAAATCAGTGGAAATAGAGTGATCTATACAGATCATTCTTGGTCAGCAACACAAATGTAGGTTGGAATCTTTGGTGGTAATTTGAACATCAGACATTTTTTTTAGAAAGTCATTTATATTTGGATTTGTCATACTGTGATTTTATTTGCAAGAATATTTTAAAAAAAAGAACATTTTTTCCACTAGATTATTTAAATGGCACCCCACTCCAGTACTCTTGCCTAGGAAATCCCATGGGCAGAGGAGCCTGGAAGGCTGCAGTCCATGGGGTCGCGAAGAGTCAGACATGACTGAGTGACTTCACTTTCACTTTTCACTTCCATGCATTGGAAAAGGAAATGGCAACCCACTCCAGTGTTCTTGCCTGGAGAATCCCAGGGACGGGGGAGCCTGGTGGGCTGCCGTCTATGGNACCCCACTATAGTACTCTTGCCTAGGAAATCCCATGGGCAGAGGAGCCTGGAAGGCTGCAGTCCATGGGGTCGCGAAGAGTCAGACACGACTGAGTGACTTCACTTTCACTTTTCACTTCCATGCACTGGAGAAGGAAATGGCAACCCACTCCAGTGTTCTTGCCTGGAGAATCCCAGGGACGGGGGAGCCTGGTGGGCTGCCGTCTATGGGATCACAAAGAGTCGGACACCACTGAAGTGACTTAGCAGCAGCAGCAGTGAGGAATTATGTTTATCATGCCACACCCCAAATATTATCCGAAAAATTTTTTTCTGACTAAAAAGGAAAATCACACCTCATTTTTGTATGGTCAACTTGTGTAGCAAACATTCCTCAGCTATGGTGACATGTAACTTTATCTCTAAATAGACAATTTAATCATACTAAATAGTATTAATATTTAGAACACCTCATGTGATAAACATCACACACACATTTTCCTAGAACTCAAGGAAAAGTCAGTAAAACTAAGAATTCCCTCGTGTAAATATTTCTTACCAGAAGTCAGGACATTAGGATTTTTTTCTCAGATTAAATTCATGTTAAGGCATCTAAATGCCAAAATGGTAGAAGGAAAGAACAGAATATACTGATTTAGAAACAGTGACTAAAATAAAATATACTGAAGAGTGAAGCATTTACCACAGAGAAATAACTGTAACAAAAATGACACAAGCAACCGCACCATGGACAGAACACACAGAATGCACGATGCGTCATTCCCAAATGACTCATTACCACTTCCGGAAAAAGCCCAAGTCCTAACCGGAGATACCCTCACCCACACTGTATCTGACCCCGAATTCTCTTCTGTTTAATATCCCTCAAGAGCCCAGGAAGCTGTTGGAAAATGGATACAACAGATAACAGACTCTGAGCACCGATGAACTTACTGGGGAAATGAAAAACGAGATGGGGAAAGAGTTCCTCTTTGCAGAAATGTACTACTGGACAAAATTTGTCGGGGAGATACAAAAAGAGCTTTAAAAAATAGAAAAAGAAAAGAAACAACAGAGCTGCTCATTGTTGGCTAAAAGTGGACTGCAGAACTAGAATTCTGGACGGGAGACATCTCATACGTACCCGAACTGAGTAAATTCAGTTAGTGCCCAAGGCACCACCCCCATCTCTAGCATGTTAGGAGGCAAATGAAAACACGCATTCTTCGAGCCGAAGATTCTAGGGAGGTCCAAAGAACAATCGGCAAGGGGGAGAGGGAGGGATGGATTGGAAGTTTGGGATAAGCAGATGCGCACTATTACACACAGAACAGATAAACAACAAGGTCCCAGCGTAGAGCACAGGGAACTATATTCAGTATTTTATTATAAACCATAATGCAGAAAAATATAAAAAAGGAATGTATACTTGTGTATCACTGAATCACTCCTGTATAGTAGACATTTATACAATGCAAATCAAGTACACTTCACTAAAATAAAATTTTAAAAATATTGGTAACAATGTATTTCTAACATTTCTACTAACAGATTATTGTAATTCTATATATTTGTGAAAAAAATTCTTTTTCATGAACTTACTTTATCTGGTGTATGTTTTGAACTAAAAGATATGGCAGTAAACTCCTAGGATGTATTAATANAAAAAATCGATACAGAGCTGTAGTCCTGTCATCTTGTGATAGTAAACAAGTTTCTAGGACAGAGACTTTCACTTAGGAAACCAGAAAGTTCCAGGTGGACTACAGGTGGTTTGGACTACATAAGGGTTGATTTCCAGTGGCTGTGAATAAGACTGTAACCCCAGGTGTCATGAAGATTTCACATTAAGTGTGCGGTATTATAGCAAAAGATATGGCCAAGTTTAGGACAAAAAGAAAAAAAATGGAAATTGGAGTTAAGAATATTTTGACTGAAAGAAAAATAAAGGTTGGCAGATGGCTAAGCACCATGCTGTAGAGTTCAGGAGCATTATAGGTTATCTGAATCTTCTAACTGGTAGCAACTGAAGTGTATGTTATTTTACACATATCTTTATATTCTCCACTCCTTTTACCAGAAAGAAAATAAACAACTAAGGATTATGATGATAGTAGTTTGAGGAATGGAATCAATTTTTGTAAGCAAGCTAATTTTTTTTTTCATGCATTCATCACACAGTTTAAGAATGGACAAAACTCCTCCTGTAGAGGGGCCATGTGGCCCCACTGTGTGGAAACACAGTCTGAGAAAAAAGCGTAGATGGCAGCACTGCCACACGTGGCCAGTAAGATGGAAAGTCTGTATCACACAGAGCCCTTCTTCCTCTCTTCCCCAAGAAGGAGCCTCCAAAGAATATCCCAGCATGATGACTCATTTCAAGTGATTCTGGCATCTCTGCCCTTCCTTTTCACAGTCACCACAGTCATTCTCTTATAACTGCCTTTTCCAAGGGTTAATTTAATGTATCCACTGTAACTGATTCCTCCCCTTGGACCTATCACATATGTCATTGTCAGATTCATGTTCTGAAAATACCAATACATTGGTGGCTAAATAGCCACTACTCTTCTGTTTAAAAAAGTTTAATCCATATTAGCAAATACATGTCACTATATTTATGTTTTGCAAATATTTCATATTCTGAAATGATATCTCAGTGATCTGATCACCAAGAGAGATACGGAAAGTGATTTTTATCCTGTGAACCAAGGTTTTCATCCTGTATGATTCCAACTCTATGACATTCTGAAATAGTCAGAACTACGGAGACAGCAAAAAGATCCGTGGTTGCCAGGTGGGAGGAGCAGATGGAGGGATGAGTACTTGCAGCATAGAGGAATTTTAGGGCATAAGATTATTTGAAGGGCTTCCCAGGTGTCTCAGTGGTAAAGAACCCACTTGCCAATGCAGGAGACACAAGAGACGCAGATTCAGTCCCTGGGTCAGGAAGCTTCCCTGGAGAAGGCAATGGCAACCCACTCCAGTGTTCTTGCCTGGGAAATCCCATGGGCAGAGGAGCCTGGTGGGCTACAGTCCATGGGGGCTGTATAGAGAGAGTCAGAGATGACTCAGCCACTGGGCACAACAACACAACACAAAAATTATCCTTAGATACCATAAAAGAGGATGGATACATGTTACTGTACGTTTGTGAAAACCCTCAGAATGCACAATGCTGAGAGTGAATCCCGAGGTTAACTGTGGGTTTTGAGTAGCTCCGTGTCAGTACATTGACTGTAACAAGTGTACCACCTGGTGGGGATTGTTGACAGTGGGGAGGCTGGGGGGCGGGCAGGGATTTACCTTTTTCTGTACCTTAACCTCATTTTGCTGGGAACATAAAACTTCCCTAAAGATGAAGTCTGTTTAACAAATAGCACAAGCTAAGTCAAAATAACCTTGTTTTATTACATAATAGTACACAAAATGGTGTTTTTAATCCACTGACTGCATATCTTCCTTCCAACCAAATATCCCATCACACACTTTAAAAAGAACTGGTAAGATTCTTCACCGTGTTTGTGAAATAATTTTATTCCCAGATTGTTAAAAATTTTATCCAATTTTCTTTTCATGCCTGAAACGGCTTTTAGCTTATTCAGAGGACACAACTAGTCCTCCAGGGTGCAGGCAGTATGGTCTCAAAGGTCTGTTCACCACATGACATGGAAACACGACTCTCATTAGTGATTGTAGGGGCTTGGGGCACGTGCTGAAGCTTAAATACACACACAAATTGTTAGGTTTCATAGAACTGATTTCCTCTTATTATGTCATAAATCATGATTATTTCTAGTGTCATCTGTGATTTTGTGGACTAATGTGATACATGATGCTCTGGAGCTTTCTGAAAGCTGCATGGAGAATAGAGTTGCCAGCTGTGGGGCGACTGGAGCCTTCAGTCTGCGTGTGTTTCCAGCACAGGCCTACGGATTTGCATGTGCAGCTGTCTCTAAGAATTCTGATTGCCCAGCACCCATGGTAAAATAATACTAGTACCCATCTGGTTAGTTAACTATTTGAATGAGCAGAGCATATTTGTCACAGGGCAAATCTGAGTTTCCAAGTTTGCACATACACACACCCACACAAACTTGGCGGATACCATTGAACGTGCTTTCAGGGTCCAGGTTTTTCTGTTCCATCTCTGTAGTTTAGGAATGACCTGAGTTCTCATCCTCACAAGATGTTAGAGGATGACTCAGCAACAGATCTAGAGCTTCGTGAATCTCAGATCCACCTATGGTGCAGATAGTGCTGCATTTCAAAGTCCTCATTGCCTTCATATCTGGATGTGTCACAGATAACTGTTGAAAACCAGCTGTGAACACCAGCCCACATCAGGTGCTGGAAGACCCGTAAAGAGCCCACGCTACTACCCCAATTGCTGTTCCTCTTGCATGATTTGAGGGTGAAATCTCTCACAAGCTTGCTCTGGCCTGACTGTATATGATGTTCGTGTTGTAACAAGTGACCTCCATATAAATTATTATGTCAACTCAACTGTATGTTGCAGGAAGGTAGCAAATAATAAGATCTAGACCTGATTCTCTAGCAAATGGCAAGAGTTAGGAGAGGTGAGCTATGTTTTTTTCATAGCAATGCTCCTAGATATACAAAAGATATATCCTTTTGAAGTATCTCTCTATGTTCTACAATTCAATATGCTTTCAATTCTGCAGGGTATTGTAGCATGGAAACAGTCCTTTCATTTAGCCCACATTTCAAAATGTGTTTATACACTTTTTTAAAAAGACATTGCATTTTTAAATGGTGTTTTGCAAGATGTTTAGAAAGAAAAATTTTGAGACTTATTTATTATTCTTTTTAAATTCTGAAATATGTCATGTATTTCAAATATATCACAACAAAAAGTCCACATAATGGCTTAAAGAAGAAAATTAGGGCAGCTACCCATATACTCACCACCACACTTTAGAATCAGAATCATACCAAGGTGTTTGAGGCCCTGACAACACAGGAACACCCTCTTCAGATGGCTCAGTGGTAAAGAATCCATTTGCCAATGTAGGAGACATGAGTTCAATCCCTGGGTGGGAAAGATCTCCTGCAAGAGGAAATGGCAATCCACTTCAGTATTCTTGCCTGAGAAACCCCATAGACAGAGGAGCCTGGAGGGCTGCAGTCCATAGGGTTGCAAGGGAGTAGGATACGACTTAGCAACTGAGCTCTCACACACAGAATAGATAGCCAATACTTACCACATTTAGATAAGCAGTGATTGGCACATTGTTGAATGGCTCAGGTTTTTCTTGGTGATCTTCAGTGACATCTGGCCTAGGTTTCTCTTTAGCCCTCCATCTGTTTCTGAGCTCCCTACTCCTTTCTTGGTGTATTTTAGTGTTCTTGAATTCTCATCATGATAGCTTCCTGTCAATTTTTGATACCTCTTGAAAGTAGATGCCCTCACTGCCATCCTAACCTAGTTCCTCTTCAGAAATGTTTTAGATAGCTTTGACCCTTTGCTTTTTCATATAAACTGACTAAACAGATTATGCAGTTCATGAAACAGTGGCTGAAACTTTGGTACAATTACACTGATTTAGGGAACAGTTGACAAACCTAGATGGGGAAACAGTGGAAACAGTGTCAGACTTTATTTTGGGGGGCTCCAAAATCACTGCAGATGGTGACTGCAGCCATGAAATTAAAAGACGCTTACTCCTTAGAAGAAAAGTTATGACCAACCTGGATAGTATATTCAAAAGCAAAGACATTACTTTGCCGACTAAAGTCCATCTAGTCAAGGCTATGGTTTTTCTTGTGGTCATGTATGGATGTGAGAGTTGGACTGTGAAGAAAGCTGAGTGCCAAAGAATTGATGCTTTTGAACTGTGGTGTTGGAGAAGACTCTTGAGAGTCCCTTGGACTGCAAGGAGATCCAATCAGTCCATTCTGAAGGAGATCAGCCCTGGGTGTTCTTTGGAAGGAGTGATGCTAAAGCTGAAACTCCAGTACTTTGGCCACCTCATGCGAAGAGTTGACTCATTGGAAAAAACTCTGATGCTGGGAGGGACTGGGGGCAGGAAGAGAAGGGGACGACCGAGGATGAGATGGCTGGATGGCATCACCGACTCAATGGATGTGAATTTGAATGAACTCTGGGAGTTGGTGATGGACAGGGAGGCCTGGTGTGCTGTGATTCATGGGGTCGCAAGGAGTTGGACATGACTGAGTGACTGAACTGAACTGATCTGAACTGACAAACCTAGATATTATATTCAAAAACAGAGACATCACTTTCCCACAAAGGTCTGTATAGTCAAATCTATAAGAACTGGACCATAAAGAAGGCTGAGCACCAAAGAACTGATGCTTTTGAATCGTGGTGCTGGAGAAGACGCTTGAGAGTCCCTTGACAGCAAGAAGATCAAACTAGTCAATCCTAAATGAAATCAACCATGAATATTCGTTGGAAGGACTGATGCTGAAGCTCCAATACTTTGAAAACCTGATGCAAAGAGCCAATTCACTAGAAAAGACCCTGGGAAAGATTGAAGGCTTGAGGAGAAGGGGATAACAGAGAATGAGATGGTTGGATGGCATCACCAACTCAATGAACATGAATCTGAACAAACTCTGGGAGATAGTGGAGGACAGGGAGACCTGGCGTGCTGTAGTCCATGGGTTTGTAAAGAGCTGGACACGGCTTAGTGACTGAACAAAAAGAACAGTGAAACAGGATGTTCGTTATAGGGATTTTTCTAGATAATATCTATTGAATTAAAGAAGTCCTCTTCTATTCTCAATTTGCCAATGTTTTTTATCATTAGTGATTGTTCAATTTTATCACATACTTTTTTTTTGCATTCATAAGGTGATCACTTGGCTCATTTCTGTTTATTTGTTGATGTGTTAAGTTACCTTAATTATTTTTCTTATGCTAAAAAATTTACAGTTGATCCTATATTGTTTTTTTGGTTGTTGTTTATTTTGATGTACTTAAGAGATTGGATACCAGATTTCCTCACTTCTATTGCATATTCTGGTTGTGATGGTAAGGCATAATTTGTCTCATAAAATACTTTAAGACCATCTGCTCTTTTCATGAATTCTGGAAGGATTTCTGGGAGACGAATTAGGTTTTCTATATGTTTGGTAGATTGCACAAAATTCTCTGAGATTGTTATTTTCTTAGTGGAAATGCTAGGAATTATGAAGTTAATTTCTTCAATAAGGGTTATCTACACTTATGTTTCCTCTTGAGATAGCATTTTGTTAAGATGATTTTATGGATCTAATTGTTTGTTTGCTGATTTGTGCTGTTATAAACAACTCTCTAACTAGATTGTTTTTTTGTGTTTTGTAGGATGCAGATTTTTCAAATTTGTTCTAGGTTTTAGGTGTGTCTTTTGTAAAAAACATATGGCTGGGTATTTTTAACTGATCCTGACAATCTTTGTTTTTAAGTGGATGACTCAGTTCTTTCCCATTTATGGAGTTTACTGTATATTTAGATTTATTTGTGCCACCACAGTCTTACTTTTTCTTCATCCAGTCATTGTGTGGATTAGTTGGGGAGTTTATCCATATATTTTTCTCTATCTTGTTAAAAATTATAAATTTAATTTTTTTTTCTTCAGGGCTTTGATTATATTTATGCTGTGGAATTTTTAAATTATATTCTTTTAAAATTGCTCTTTCAGATTTCTATTTCATCCTTTCAGATCACCAAGTGACTTGATTTCAGTTTAGTACTTTGAGTTTCAAAGTTTGTTATGTGGTGTAACTCATGAATGTGAGGCTAGTTTTCCAGGTGAGGGTTCCTTCTGACTTGGACTGTGAGCATCTTCCATGGTGGGTTCCTGTTTACTTTTGCCAAGAGCCCAAAGCAAGTAGCTGACCTTCAGTTCACATCTCAGTTGGGTGGTTCCTGGACCTCCTGAGTAGTGTAAATATGAGCTTTCAAAATGCATTCCAGGTGCATGCCCATGGTTTCAAATTCTACCAACTTTTCTTCCCTGTATTTCAGACTAAGTATTTCAGTGTTGTCTTCTATGCATACATTTCATATTGTTTTAAATAAATTGAGTGTGTTTGATAGTTTTGCCCATAATTTCATGTTTCTTGCAAGAGATTTACGCACTTATTCTATCCACCATGCTGGCCCTATAGAAACCTAGGTGTGTGTCTTACACAATCAGGCTACACAACCTAGCTAGAAGCTAAAAAAATTTAAAACTACTAGAACATCTGAACTGTTAACCATTTACTTATATCTGCCATGCTCCCAACAGCTCATGAAATTCTAAAATCTTTTGTGTTATTCCATTCCTATTTCACCTATGCTAGCACAGTTGATTAGCAAAATCTGTTTATTGCCCTAACAATTATAGAATGTTTGGCTGCCTCAGTTATGCAATTATCTGGGTTCTCCAGTAGCAATGAGGACAAGTGAAATAATTGTCTACTGTGTAAATACAAAGGTCATCTTACAGTCAGTTATTCATGCAATACTCAGATGCCCCAAATCACTATTAGCGTACGTTAGGATAAGATGAATGTATTATCATATATTTTATTACTATATGAGAGATGTGAAAGTCAGGTTAGGCTACACAATCACCAAGTAAGGCAAAGGTTGAATTTAGAAAATTTCTCATTTCCCATATTGAGGAAGCTGCATTTTCATAATAACTTTATAACTGTACAGTAATATATAAAATACTGTGTCACTTCCCATGCTTGAGAATATATGAAATAGTTTTTTTTTTTTAAATTCTAAAGCACATTTATTTTGGTAAGTAATGAAATCTTAACTAATCAAGAAATGGACAACTTTCTAAATAAATATTTCCTTTCATCACCCTAAGCTATTATTTCTTGCCTTTGGCCAAACCCATCATTATAATGTCTCCTCCAAATCTCTCTAAGTGTCAAAACCACACTGGAAAATATGTCTAAGAACTGGTGAAGCCTAGCTAACACACTGGATTAAGCCTTAAGCTGGGATATGATGACATACCGAGGAATTCAGCAGCATGTGAGAATGACCACAGGACACTGCTCTGCTCTCTGTGCCTGGAAGATGCCCCAGGCTCAACTCTGCTTCTCTGTGACTTGTCTTTGCTGGATTTCCCTTTGTTCTTTCTTTCTGTGTCCTTCTAGAGTCAAGAAAGCCAATGACAGTGAGTGCTAAGAGCTGGGGTCGCTGAACGGTTGCCCATCCTGGTATCTAAGAAGGGAATGCGCGAAGAGACAGCCTCGAGCCTGTACTGAGACAGGGCTGTGCTCTTTCCTGTCTCCCTTCCGGAGCCTCTGCTATCCTTCTTAGTCGGTCTTCCTGCCTTTTTAATAGTCCACATTACTCCTGGTTCTCGACTCTGCTTACTGTCCAAAGTCACCTTGCAGCCTCCCACGGCCCCAAGGGCTCCAAGTCCTAAATTACATTTCCTCTCTCACCACACACACACAAAAAAATGATAAATAAACGAATTACTTTGTCCTGTGTAAGTAATTTGATAAGCCTAAAAGTTTATTCAAACTTTTTCCGACATCTGTTAACTCCAGTGGCCAGTTATCATTAAAATATACAGAAATACATCCTTCCTGACTCCTAACAATGGAAGTCCATGAAGGAGATTCCCCAGGACAAGCCCCTCGGGAGCAGGATGGGCACCAATTCCAGGCCCTCTGAGAAACCAGAAACACAGCAAAAGTCTGCACTCAGGAGTAGGTACAGACCATGAAAAGAAGAGCAGGGCTGGGGTGGGGAGCAGGGAAAGACAGATCAAGCAGGCAGTATTGTTGATTGTGAGGTGTTACTGGGAAAAGCTAACACTTGCCAGGATAGTTTTGAGACAAAGGAACAACACACAGAGGAGAGTCACCCAACTGGGGCGACAAGCAGAATCGAACCATTTCCTGTTTTCAGACAGCCCCAAATAAAATGCATTTCACATTTAGCCACTACTAAAAATAAATTAAAATGATGCAGTTTCCACAAATGGTTAATTTTAATTGCCTACCTAAAGAGATGTTGACCTGATTTTCCATCTGCTTTAATGCAGACGCATATGACTTACAGTCTGTTTGTGCACATACTTTAAGTTATGGTTTATTTTATACCACAGCAGCAGGGTTTCCTCTGTTTCCGAGCTGCAGAGTCTCTGTTCCATTGAATTCCTTTTCATGGACCATGACCTCCCCTCCAGTCCCCACAGCACAGTGCACCAGAGTTGATGGTCTAATCCAATAAAAAGGAGAGTTGTATGTCCTCAAGTACGTGGTCAAAGCATACTTGAAGAATGACAATACAATAAGGACTCCCAACTTGCTTTTACCATATCACCAGCCTGGTCAGTGTGAACTAGAGTGATGCCAGCACATTCCTTTGGGCCTTCTGTTGGCCCTCTTGTGTTTGGTGAATGAATCAACACACACACATCTATGCACACATGCACACAGAAACATGAGCGCACACACAGTCACAAAAATAAGCATGGCTACTTGTTCTAGTCCGAGATGTGTCAGATGAATGAAATGACTTCATCCTTGATCATTCTGGCTAATTGAATTGACACGGCACACTTTCAGATGGCATAGAAATTGAAAGCCTACATTTGCAATCTCCTGTACCGGCTTCGGGTAGCATCACGTTGGTCTCGCTTCACCTCACTTGCCTGGTGCACAAGATGGGAAAAATGATGGTGTCTCCTTCAGTGGCTGTTGAGAGACTTTCCCCAGATCAGCATACCAGAAGCTGAACCGTGGCAGCCAGAAACCACAGCTCATGCACCTGCTTGACTTCTCTGCAAACCTCACCATGATAGCTTATGGTTTCTAAGAACTGTGTCACCCGTTAAGTAGCTACCATAAATTCTGTTATAATTGCTGACTCATTTGAATATAACAGCATCCAGTGCTCTAGGAATTCAAAATCCTTTTAAAAAATGGATAGGGCAAAGAATTAACAAAAGAAAGGAAAAAGTGTTCCTTGTCTTAATTTGGGATCCCCAGAAGCAGACTCTGAGACGAGGGTTTTAGGATAACCCAAGAGAAGTTATTCCTTTGGTTCATGCCTTCCTTGAAAATCAAGAGGTGTGAAATCCTTCCATCTCAGGTTGTCTTCCACCATCTGTCACAGACTACAGAGGATGAGATGGTTGGATGGCATCACTGATTCAATGGACATGAGTTTGAGCAAACTCTGGGAGATGGTGAAGGACAGGNTTCCTTGAAAATCAAGAGGTGTGAAATCCTTCCATCTCAGGTTGTCTTCCACCATCTGTCACAGACTACAGAGGATGAGATGGTTGGATGGCATCACTGATTCAATGGACATGAGTTTGAGCAAACTCTGGGAGATGGTGAAGGACAGGGAAGCCTGGCGTTGCTATAGTCCATGGGGTCGCAAAGAGCCAGACATGACTGAGCAATTGAACAGCAAATTCATCATGCTGCAGGGGGAACAGGAACATAGCAGCAAACAGAGAGCTACTGCTGTTATCTGCAAATGACTTCCTCAGACAGAGAAAGGCTGCGCGTCACTGAAAACTTAAAACTCTAATTTGTCTGGATGGTATACAGGAACCTATGTGTAAAAGCTGCTACACAGGAGAAGGTCTTATAAAAATAGTCATTGCTGACACGTGTGAAGCTGCTGTATACTCACATCCTCTGTGGGCATTTATGTGCATCATCACAGGTACTCAGCACTGTCAAGAGAGAGTCGGGCCCTCCCATCTCCACCTGGGGGCTCAGGTTTGGGGACCTGTGTCCTGCCGGTGTTTGGGGGTGAGCACTGCGCTCCTCTCCATGTGCAACCACTGCTCACTGTGCCTTCTTATCCCTCTTCTGAAGCCCTCAGTCCTGCTTTGCCACCCTCCATGGGACAAGCTCACTGAGCGTCATGCTCACCGCTTGCACAGCACCAGACACAAATAAGCTAGAGAAGAGGCACACATCTGCTCCATGGCATAGAGCTTCATTCCACGGCACAGAGTGCTTATTCCCAGCTGTGTTTCTGTCCAAAGAAAGAAAAGTTGGGGTTATTTTTACTGGTCATTAGGTGTTTAGTCCTCACTGCAAAACTGACTCACTCACCATGCAAGCTGTACTTTGGGATTGCCATTCTTTACCAATGTGATTTGGGGCTACCCTTTGAGTTGCAAGTCCATCCTAATCATAGTTTTAGTCCTGAATAAATGACCAGTTCTATGTTTGAAACATACATTCTAGTTTCCAGTATATTTCTTTGTCTTGGGCAGCTTGGTTTTTATGGTAATCCAGATTTCCTTGATGTGTGCTGGGTTCCACTCCAGATTGTATTTGAAACTCCCATTAAATAGGGTGCTTTGGCAGAAGATGTTTTCATGGAAGATTTATCTATATCTGTGTATAAATATCTATATTCTTTTGACAACATGGATTTATGTATATACAGATATGTCTATCTATCCATCATTTTCTATCCAGCTATTTACATACAGATCCATGTTGTATATAGACCCCATGGATCATACATCTGTCAGTTATGGTGTTTGTGTTATTTCTAGCCCTTTCCAGTGAAACTTATGGAGGAAATGACACAGCAATGAGTTTGCTGTGATGTCCAGATCCCAAAGAATGTCCTCAGGCTTGTGCCAGTGAACACTCCAGGTTTCAGACTAGATGTTCTTTGAATTAGTTGTATGTAACTGTGTTGATTCTGGAACAGACATGAATTTCAAAAAAAAGAGGAAGAGGAATGAGGAGAGGGGCCTGGGGAGAAGAAGAAGAAAAAGCAGGAGGAGGAGGAGGAGGAAAAGGAAGAGGCCTTCGAGGGGAAGGAGGAGGAGGAAGGGAGAGTTGGGAGCACATGTTGGAATTTATTTTGTTCATAAGAGAAAATCAGAGAAACACCAGCACTGGACAGCCCCCGCCCCCCCAAACACACACACCTCATTGTCTTTGAAATGTCTGTGACTAAATATGGTGATTAAGAGTCAGTATGTAGATAATCTAGTAAATGAGATTTTAAAGTGAAAACTAATATGGAGAAAAGAATTAGGAAGGCAATTATAAAGAGGTTGCTTTCAGTACAGCATCAGAGGAAATGGGATCTGTTTATAGAAGTGGGCGCTGAAAGCAGAGTACTTTCTATTAATATCTACAACCATTACCTAACACATTAGCTATTTTTGTTCCCAACAGCAGCTCCTAAATTTATCCATATATTAAATATTTTCCTTGGAGTGCATGATGTAAGCTCCAAACACCACAATGTTGATGGAATGTTTAACAAATACAGGTTGTTGCTGGTAGAATCCTCATTACTAGACATTAAAAGCATTTGATATCAGATGATACCACCACTCTAACGGCAGAAAGTGAAGAGGAACTAAAGAGCCTCTGGATGAGGATGTGAGAGGAGAGTGAAAAAGCTGGGTTAAAATTCAACATTCAAAAATTAAGATCACAGGATCTGGTCCCATCTCTTCATGGCAAATAAAAGAGGGAAAAGTGGAAGCAGTGACAGATTTTATTTTCTTGGGCTCTAAAATCACTGTGGACAGTAACTGCAGCCATGAAATTAAAAGACACTTGCTTCTTGGAAGGAAGCTATGACATACCTGGACAGCATATTCAAAAGCAGAGACATCACTTTGCCAACAAAGGTGTGTACAGACTATGATTGTTCTAGTAGTCATGTATATATGTGAGAATTGGGCCATAAAGAAGGTTGAGCACCAAAGAATTGATGCTTTTGAATTATGGTACTAGAGAAGACTCTTGAGAGTCCTTTGGCCTGAAAGGAGATCAAACCAGTCAATCCTAAAGGAAATCAACCCTGACTGTTCATTGGAAGGACTGATGCTGAAGCTGAAANTAAAGAAGGTTGAGCACCAAAGAATTGATGCTTTTGAATTATGGTACTAGAGAAGACTCTTGAGAGTCCTTTGGCCTGAAAGGAGATCAAACCAGTCAATCCTAAAGGAAATCAACCCTGACTGTTCATTGGAAGGACTGATGCTGAAGCTGAAACTCCATTCCTTTGGCCACTGATATTAAGAGCTGACTCACTGGAAAAGTCCCTGATGCTGGAAGAGATTAAAGGCAAAAGGATAAAGGGGCATTAGAGGATGAGATGGTTGGATGGCACCACTGACTCGGCGGACATGAGTTTGAGCAAATTCCAGTAAATAGTGAAGGGCGGAGGAGCCTGGGGTGCTGCTGCCCATGGGGTCACAAAGAGTAGAACACGGCTTAGTAACTGAGCAGCAAAAACAACAACTAAAGCATTTCATTCGCATTTCTCGATGAGCAGTTTTTCATTTAGAGATTCAGCTTTTTCTCAGGTTCTCTCCACCTGCACCTGGAAATCTCAGCCGTGGACACTGGTGCCAGCGTTTTCTGTCTCGTTGGCATGTAGGGGGTGGCTGTGCAGGGCGCTGTGGCAGGTGGAAGGGAGATGGGAAATGAGAGGTCTTGGCTGTTGGTTGCACGAGGGAGACCTGGTGGATGAGGGTGCACCACGGGGCCCCTGGGTCTGAGCCAGGAAGCTTGGCAGTGACCAGGGTCATCCTACAAGCAGAGTGGAATTTGATCATTTTTTAATGAGGGTTTTATCTTTCTGTTCCAGACATTTTCTCCCTACCATCAGCCAGCAAGAGAAAAGACTAGAGAAGGAAGGTGAGACTTGAGGGGAAGTTTGGGATAATGTAGGGGCCAGAAACCTACGGGAAGTAGGGTAAATCCTGTCTTCCCTGGCGAGGAACAGGTGCTTAGTGCTATGACACCCGAGTCGTCCTCTTGACCTGGACCAGGTTCATCTATGCTTATCTACCAAGGTCTGCCCCAGACACATTCACTTCCCCTCTGGCTGGAGATGCAGAAGTCTAGCAAAGAAAGCCCCTCACACTCTTGACTTCATTTTCTTTCTTCTCTGTCTGACTGTGCACAGGCATTGAAATAGGAGTGTGTAAATCAAATTTCCTAGGCCGTCTCTAAAGACATGGGTCAGAAGATAGCTCTCTGAATAATGAACTAAGGGGACGTATTACTTAAATTTAGTAGAACAGATCGACACATACAAGTACATCTAGAGATAATTTATATGATGTTTGCACAACAGCCCCACAACATTTCACAAGATTAAAACAGAACGAGAAAAAAAAAGAAGTGGTAAGGAAATTCAAACCTTTCAGTATCAACCATTAACTTCAATAAAGCTAAATCTGCCAAACAAATGGGATGTCATTGTCTGAGTTTCCACACAGATTTCTGTGCTCATTACCTGACTGGCAGTTTTGAGAACATTTTTAAATGTGACGTGGCTGATCCACACAGTTCTTTGGGAGAAGATTGCAATGGTTAGGATGAAGCTAGCTGCTGTAACCAGCAGACTCACGAGCGCATGAAGGGTGCAAAGTGATGGACGTCTAGTTCTTTCTCTGGGGATGTGCAGAAATGAGTGTTCCTGATGGTTGGGTGGCTGGCTCTGGCTTTCTTCCAGGTGGTGATTCAGAGACCCAGGTCCTATACCTGTCGTTCCGTCCATGTCAAGACTTTCAAGGCTGTGTTTCAGGGAGCTTCAGAGGAAGATAGGCTTAGGGACTGTGTACAGAAGAGTTTTATTTTCAAAATAAAGAGAGTAAAAGGGGTGTGTATCACTTATCATCACATAAAGTCAGCTGCCCATTTGTCACATGAACACAAGGAAGTCTGGGAAATGTGGTCCTGCCATTTTTCAGGAGAAAGAGGAAACAGGTGACTAGAGAGCTGATCTCTGGCATGAGAAACACCAGTCTCACCAGTGCAGATAGCATTCAGGGAACCCCTCTCCTAGACCAAAACTGCTTGGTTTTACCACCTATCACAATTGATCACAAGCCTGAGTGCCTGAGAATCATGAATGTTAACAACTAAAAGAGCAATTCGAATTTGCCAATTCCAAAGTCTCATTTTCAGATAAAAATAAAGTCCGAGAAGGCAAAATAAGTCTTTGGGGACCACAGTACTGAGCTAGTGACAAGGTCAAAACAGTTTTTAATTTATTAAGTTAATGGGTTAGTGTTCTTTCTACTGCAATTCATAATTCAATATTTGATTTTTTACCAAAAGTTCTCACTTGAACGTAATACAATGAGCCATCCTGAATCACCAGAAGTTTGAGGAAAAGATCAAAACTTAAGGATTGTGTCCATTAAGAAATATATTGATGAAAATTAGTGACTTAGTGAATAATTATTAGTCACACGTCTTAATTTCTTTTGAAGGAGACTACTTATGCATTCAGACCATCATGTTCTTAGCCTCGTCACATCTTTAAGACTTCCCCCAAATTGTGACAGTGCCATTTATAAATGTAAGAAATAAGAAGATAAACATTTTCCTTTATGCAGATGATACACCCTTGTGATTCTGTACAAGGAGTGACTTCAAGAAGTAAATTAAGTTAATGACCACTTATTATCAGCAGAAATTGTTCAATATCAGCTATACTAAAGAAACATTGTCATTTTCAGCAGGCACTTTTTAGTATGGAGAAAAAAAACATTAAACTCTATTCATGAGGTTAAATCATTTAGTTAGTTTAATTGGACTTTATAGATAACATCCTTTTCATTTCACTGAGATTCAGCAATATTCATTCATTGACTAGAAATATTTTTGAGGTCCAGTTAAGTCTTAGGAAATATGTTAAATACAAAGTTTATGCCTAAAAGTGTGTGCTCTTTTGTGGAAATAGTTTTGCTACTTATCTCCTTCCAAGTTTCATGCTAGAGGTGAAAGACTGATAATTCCTGTTGAATGAATTCAGAGCCAGTGAGCACATTTAATGTTTTATTGTCCACACAGATGAGGTGCTGTGGACAGAATGTGTCCCTCATAAACAATGATGCCTACCCACCCCCTCAGTGGGACAGTGTTTGGAGGTGGCCCTGTGGGCAGTAATTAGGGTTAGAAAATGTCATGAGGGTGGAGTCTGCATGTTAGGATTAGTGTCCTTAGAAGCAGAAGAGAAGGAACCAGAGCTCTCTCTCTCTATTTCTGCCATATGAGAGCACAGAGAGAAGGCGGCCATCTGCATGACAGGAAGAGGGCTCTGCCCAGCTCCCAAGTCCCCTGGCACCTTGACCTTGGACTTCTCGCCTCCAGGACTATGAGAAATGAATGTCTGTTGTTATAGCAGCCTGAGCCAGGACATGAGACTTATACGGAGTTGTGATGAGACACTTAACAGAACCAGAGGCATTTCCTGGAAAAGCTACAGTTCATGTCTAGAGGACTTACAGGCTACTTGAAAACCAGCAAAAGTCTCAATTGAAACAGGCGAAAACCAGGAGATGTTTGAGGTTATAAGAGCATGCAGTGCTACCAAGATCACATTCCTTCTTTGGTTATGTTGCTTGTTCTATTATAAAAGGTGATTTGAAACAATAGAATAAAATCCCATTTTGGTAAATACAAAGTAAATTTAAATAGGAGAATAAATTGCAAAATTTCAAAGTTGTGATGAGTGAGTATCCCAGTTATGGATGATTTAAAAAACAAGTATAGCAGAGGTCAGTCAGTTTTTCTCTCCTTATTTCTCTAGAAAAACACCTGGAGATGGTAGGGGGGGTGGAGCCCATTTTTGAAGCCAGATTGGTTCCCATTCTTGCATGCAGCAGTGCTTCTCAAGCACTGGAACTCAGTGTGTCGGGAACAGTGAAGCACCATGGGAAGACAATGGTGAGAAAATGGGAAGCCAGCCTCTAGCATGACTTCAAGGCCAGGCTTTGTGATTTAGATTCTAACTTTGTAGAATGCTCTAGTGACAAGTGTGTCCTTGCCCTTGATTACGATGTGATGGAGGGAAGAAGTGGCCAGAGGCTTAGAATCATCAACCTGGAAGATGGCTGGAGGCAGTTAATAGGTTTCATGCTATTTGGGGCTTGAAGTACCACCACTTAAAAGCACATGTAAAGATTTTCTTTCCAGTGCTTTCATTCATGTACAAAAACAACCTCACAGTGATTGCTGTATTTTATGTTTACTGTAGAGATAATACTGTGTAGGCAGGGCCATAATTCGTTTTTCTGTGATCATGAGCTGAGCAACAATAATGGGGGAATGTGCAAGTATCAAGGCCTGGCCATTCAGCTGACACAAGGGGGAAGGAAGTACCGTGTCCATCCATGTGCCTTGCAGAAAGAGAGTTCTTGGGAATTTGGAGGAGAAAGGACAGTGACTGAAGTAAGTATATAGGCAGTTTGGATGTTACACCTGTGGAAAGTAAAAGAATACCTTTTTTAAAAATATTCCCTTTTATTCTTATCCTTTTGTACCCAAATGGGAGCACTTAACTGTAATTTAACAAATTTTATTTGGAAAGCTCATTTTCATAATTAGCAATTCTTAAATAGTGGCCATTTGGATAATATTACTATCTCAGGGTTCAGCTGCTCCTCCAGGCTAGCCAAATAATTTTGAGTCTGGAATGAGGACTGGAAATTACATCAAAACAAGATTTTGCATGAATTATCTAATACTGATATGAACAGCTGACTCATTGGAAAAGACCCTGATGCTGAGAAAGACTGAAGACAAAAGAAGAGGGTGGCAGAGGATGAGACGGTTGGATGGCATCACCAACTCAATGGACATGAATCTGAGCAAACTCTGGGAGATAGTGAGGGACAGGGAGGTCTGGCGTGCTGCAGTCCATGGGGTCACAAAGAGTCAGACATAGCTCAGCGACTGAACAGCAACATCTCATTTTTGGTCAAACCAGAAATACTATCAAAGAAACCATGTGGTATTTCTACTTTTCACCCACAGTCAAAGGAGAAAACCATGGTCAAAGTTCAATGTAAGAGTCCCACACAGAGTTTTTCTTCTTTTTTCGAGTAGGACTGCTTTTTAGTGGCTTGAATGTCAGGTGAAATCTGAGATGTGATCTTCTTTCTTGGCTGAACTGGATCAGTCATCCTTTGCTTATTTAAAAGGAAACATCAACTTTGCAATTTACTCTCTAAAATTGGTTGCTGTAGCTCCCCACTGGAGTGGAAAGGTGCCATCTGGTTTCATAACACTAATGGAGAAAGAGAGAATGGTTGGGAATGTGCTGGGAGAGCTCCGGGTGAGCAGGGCTCCACTTGGAGAAGAAGCGCCTTCACCTTCGTGGATGTGGTTAAATGCCGGCCCAACCAGGTGCAGATGGGCCGGCACAGGCTCACATGCCCGGAGGATGGGTGGAGGCTGTGCACACAAGAAGCCAACTCAAGAAAGAGATGTCAGCATGTGGGGGTTGGAGGGGGTTGGGGAGGNGAGACGGTTGGATGGCATCACCAACTCAATGGACATGAATCTGAGCAAACTCTGGGAGATAGTGAGGGACAGGGAGGTCTGGCGTGCTGCAGTCCATGGGGTCACAAAGAGTCAGACATAGCTCAGCGACTGAACAGCAACATCTCATTTTTGGTCAAACCAGAAATACTATCAAAGAAACCATGTGGTATTTCTACTTTTCACCCACAGTCAAAGGAGAAAACCATGGTCAAAGTTCAATGTAAGAGTCCCACACAGAGTTTTTCTTCTTTTTTCGAGTAGGACTGCTTTTTAGTGGCTTGAATGTCAGGTGAAATCTGAGATGTGATCTTCTTTCTTGGCTGAACTGGATCAGTCATCCTTTGCTTATTTAAAAGGAAACATCAACTTTGCAATTTACTCTCTAAAATTGGTTGCTGTAGCTCCCCACTGGAGTGGAAAGGTGCCATCTGGTTTCATAACACTAATGGAGAAAGAGAGAATGGTTGGGAATGTGCTGGGAGAGCTCCGGGTGAGCAGGGCTCCACTTGGAGAAGAAGCGCCTTCACCTTCGTGGATGTGGTTAAATGCCGGCCCAACCAGGTGCAGATGGGCCGGCACAGGCTCACATGCCCGGAGGATGGGTGGAGGCTGTGCACACAAGAAGCCAACTCAAGAAAGAGATGTCAGCATGTGGGGGTTGGAGGGGGTTGGGGAGGGGTTGGGGGCTTCGGGGTAGGGGCGAGATGTAGGAGAAAGGCAGCAGCAGTGAAAGAAAGAGGAGTCAGGACAGGCACAGTTTCTAACGGGTTTGGATTTTGTTTTTTGACACTGCTTTGCTGTTTGTTTTGTTTGGCTTTTGATCACTACTGGAAGGTGAGAAATTCTTGCCACCATAGTTAGCCTCATCAAACCAAACCATCCCTCTCTGGGCATTTGAGAGCAGAGTTTCCTTGTCCTGAACTGAAACAAAGATTCTATTTCTCAGCTTTGAAAACTCCACAGGCCACTCGCTGGCTCACCCACTGGCTTCTGGATAGAACTGCAGGTGCATAACTGGACTGGCTGTGTAGTAACAAAGCATGCACACCCAAACACACACATACAGAAAAGCATGTGCCCACACACCAACACACAATACATACAACCAACACCCAGGCACACACAGATAAATGCAGGTATACACAAACACATATACACATCAAATGCACACGCATGGACCCAGTAAATATATATATATCAAATATATATACCCACACACACACAGGAAAGCATGTGCTCACACACCTACACACAACCATCCAGGCACACACAGATAAATACATGTATATGCAAACACACATAGATACATCAAATACACACACATGGTCACAATAAATATATACACATGAAATATATATACCCACACATGCACAGGAAAACATGTGCCCACACACCTACACACAATACACACAATCAAACACACACAGACATACACAACAATACGCATGCAGATACACACATATCTGAAGTCACACACATATACACATAGTCGAATACATACACATACAACCATATATACACAAACAAGACATAGACAAGTGCACAATCACACATTCACAAAATATGCGCACAGACTTGCACATGCGCACATGCACACACACGCATGTGTGCATTAGGGAGGCTCCCAGCCTTCTGGGGAGAGAATTCTGGCCTCCCGGATATCTCCTTTCTCTCCTTTCATGGGATTAAAACACAAGATGCAAATAAATATACGAGTACCTCCCAGAGTAACACAAGATGCAAATAAATATATGAGTACCTCCCAGAGTCGACCTAGTGTGAAAGGGCGTTTTGTCTCATGAGCCTCTGCCTGTGAGACCAGGGCTGATATTCTGATGTAGCCCCTGAAATGCCACGCAGTGACTCTGCAAAATCTAAGCAAGTGTTCCAAGACGTGCCTGGAACAGGCAGGTGAGATCCTATAAAGATAAATATAATGCTCTTCCTGGCACTGGCTGCTTTCACATCTTATCAGACGCCCTGTTGTAGCAACAGTCTCACTCTGTTTTCCCTCCTGCTTCCCCAGAAGATGACTCAACCCGCAGACCCAGAAACCACGGCCCAATTACAGCATTCAGAAAGGCTCATGTGGAACGGCTCTCAGCTCCTCTCCGATTGGATCCTGCCTCTCCGGGCTAAATGCAAGTTAACTGATTCCTAAAAATACCCCCTGACGTGAGTCATCCTCTTGCAAGAGCCCTGGGGAATGTTTTCCAAAAAAACGGTGAGGCCCAGCGAGGAGGGGGTTGCTCCCCGGTGAGTCATGTCAGTGATGCGCAGAGCTGTGTCTCCCCTGTTCCCAGGCTCTGGGCTGGGCTGCCGGGCGATTTGCTGAAATGCAAGCCTGGCAGCAGTTCCAACTCCTCCTCCCACACCCGTTCCCAAAATGAAATGAACCTGGGTCCAAGGAGAGGTGCAGGTCAACAGGATTCCCTTTCTCTCCACGAAGAACAGAGGAATCCCGGTGCCCAGGGCTGGCCGTGCAGCTCTGGGCTGGGTCAGGAAGCCTGTTCTTACTGCGTCCCTTTCCCGACGCAGCACTGAGGGCTAAGATCCGGCTGGTCCCCACCCCATCCATTCGGTGAATGGAGAGGGCGCTGGGGCTGTAGACCCTGCACCGCTCTTACAGACCCTGAGGTGGGCAGGGTCTGTGAAGCCAGGACCCCCCTCTGAGCGAAGCAGCTGATCCTCCCGGGGCTTGAGGCTCTGCCCTTGCCAACAACTGCTGCTCCTTGTTAGCGGGTCCTAGAATGCACATGAAATCGAAAACTCACTCAGAGTGGGTTTTCAGATGTAAAAGTGTGTCCTGTGGTGGGAAAGAACTTTATAATCTTTCTGAAATGAGGCAGCATGAAAGATCAATGACCTCACAAGGACACCGATGTTCACACAGTACAAGTGCCTACATCATCTTCACAGCAAGCGTGGAGACACCCCGTGCCTGCGCTCCCCCGCTGGCCCTGAGACCACCCTCCGGCGGCACGTGCAGGGTGCCACAGCCGCTGCACCCCAGGTCAAGATGCGATGCCTCAGCTGGACCGCAGACAGGACGAGAATGGAGCTCAGCTGTGTGTGGATGCAGCTGAGGACAGCCAGAACTTCTGAAGCTCACAAGGCAGCCCTCCTATTAGGAAATTTGATATTCCTTATTGATCTGGGGCTTGAGTGGGAGGGCGGTCTCAGAATGGGAAGGAAGGGAAAACCAGCTAAACCAACAATCTGAGAAGGCAAGTTATACACACGGAATCCAGACACCACCATGCTGCTACTGCTCCTGCTAAGCCGCTTCAGTCGTGTCCGACTCTGTGCGACCCCATAGACAGCAGCCCATGGTGGGTGTCATATTTCCAGCAGGCCTCCAGACAAACTGATTTAGTTCATTAAAATTAAGATTAATCAAAAGCAACATTTTCACTTCATTCAATCAAACTATCACAAACTCTCCTGCTCTGTGTCCATCCTAGGCGATGCCTGCTTGCTGATGTGGCTGGAGAATGAACTAGTCCCCTTCCAGGACTTTCTGGATGAATGAAGTGTCCCTTATGCCAGGACTTTTTAAAAAATTTAGCTTTAATTTTCATAGTAGTTCTTTAAAAATGGGTATTAAAATTCCCTCTGTTTTCTGTCTTTATCATGTAATTCTATAACCTCTGTCCTACCATTAACAGTGTGAAATTAGTACATTAAGAAACTATAAAAATTTGGAATCAGGCTTGGTGAAATCTTTTTTTTAAATTATTTATTCTTCATTGAAGAATAATTGCTTTACAATATTGCGTTGGTTTCTGCCATACGTCAACATGAATGGGTCATAGGTACAAATATGTCCCCTTCCTTCTGAATCTCCCTCCCACCTCCACTCCTTACCTTCCCACTCCTCTAGGTAGTTACAGAGCCCCAGTTTGAGTTCCTTGAGTCAGAGTCTGTTGTTTTATTGAGATCTTTCACATTGTGTCCCAGTGATAAAGCCAGATCGTGTTTGTGGCAGTGAAGTTCAGACCTGGCTTGACATTCATTTGTGACTCTCCTTCCTCTGCTTATTCACTCCATCCCACCCTGGACTCAGGAAGCTTTGCACCTGCCCCATTCATCTCCAGCAGCTGCACACACCCAGTCATCCAGGGCACCCAGCTTGTGTCTCCACTCAGACACCTGCTCCCACAAATCACATCTCACCTTATGGCTCACTTCTCTGTAAGGTCAGAGCTTCTCTCTGAGAACGCCCTTATCACTGCCCACGTCTAGCCCAGGCAGCAGGAGCCTTCTCACAGTCAATAGGAATGTAGTGCAAAAATTCACTTTTCTTTGAGTGTGTGTGTGTGTGTGTGTGTGTGTGTGTAAGCCGAAGGAGTAGGGTATACATATATCTGCAAATATTGGGGGAGTGCTGGTGTTGAGTGTATCAAGGGCTCTATACTTAGTGATTTCAGGTTTGATTAGTAAATGGGTGGATGTTATCTGTGTTGAACACCTCTGGCTCTAGTACAGCTGCCCTTGGAGTTCAGGTGTGTAGAGAGTAGGCATCCACTCTTCCATGGATGGCAAGTAAGTTTCCATGTGTCTGGAAATGCTGGCCCCAGGAGGGCCCTTGGCCACATCCAGGCTTCATTGAGACACAGACTCTTGTCAGCAGTGCCTGTCCTGGGACAGGCTGGATTCACAGCTTGTGTGGCAGGCTTTGCAATTCCATTCTTCTGCACAAGAGAAGCCAACTGTTAAGCTGTTCTTTCCACTTCGTACCTGTCATGTCAGGGAGCATCCATCCACATCAAATCTTGGGATCATCAATGGACCGAGATCCACTGGCCCCATTGTTTACACTCACCTTGTCCAAACCCATTCTAATCCATGGCTTCTGAACTTTTATTGGCAGGCATTTATGCCATTCAGCTTCTTAAAAGTGTGCTTATAATGGACTGACTTATGGACAGAGGAATGAGTAAGATGGATAGATAGGGAACAAAGCAGAGGTGACAGATATGAATGATAAAATCTGGGTGAGGTTACATGCGTGTTCACTGTGCAATGCTTTCAACTTTTTGGTATGTAAGACAGATTTAGCTTATAGTAATAATTAATTATTTGTACCTGACAAAATTGCCTAAAAGTAAAGTCCTTGTGATTTCATGGATATCATTCAATCTAATACACTATACTGGTTCCACAGGTGCCTCTTTTGCTAGCTTCCACAATTCCATTTTCTCAATATGAAAGTAGTGAAATCAGTGGCATAGTCAACTGGGTCATTATTACCTATTTTAAAGAGCTTTGGAACAAAGTGTGATGCTTTTTTGTTGGTTTGCTTATTTTCCCTTGGCTTTTTTTATTATATTGGTTTTGTGGGCCAATAAAACACAAGTGATTTCCCCCTAAAATACAAATCCAAGATACACCAACGTTCTCATGGACATTGTCTCTCGTAGCAGCAAAGCTAGTCAATTAATTTTTATAAACCTAGGAGAAGTTTCAGAATCAATGGGAGACACCTAGTAGATATTTGAAGTCCAAATCTATCGCTAGTGGCTGAGCCAAGCTTTTTTTTTAAATATAAATTTATTTATTTTAACTGGAGGTTAATTACTTTACAATATTGTGTTGGTTTTGCCACACATCAACATGAATCCGCCACAGGTATACATGTGTCCCCCATCCTGAACCCCTCTCCCTCCTCCTTTCCCATACCATCCCTCTGGGTCGTCTCAGTGCACCAGCCCCAAGCATCCAATATCATGCATCAAACCTGGACAGGCGATTCATTTCATATATGATATTATACATGTTTCAACGCCATTCTCCCAAATCATCCCACCCTCTCCCTCTCCCACAGAGTCCAAAAGACTGTTCTATACATCTGTGTCTCTTTTGCTGTCTCACATACAGGGTTATCATTGCCATCTTTCTAAATTCCATATATGTGCGTTAGTATACTATATTGGTGTTTTTCTTTCTGGCTTACTTCACTCTGTATAATAGGCTCCAGTTTCATCCACCTCATTAGGACTGATTCAAATGTATTCTTTTTAAATGGCTGAGTAATACTCCATTGTGTGTATGTACCACAGCTTTCTTATCCATTCATCTGCTGATGGACATGTAGGTTGCTTCCATGTCTTGGCTATTATAAACAATGCTGCGATGAACACTGGGGTACACGTGTCTCTTTCAATT
>SJYX01005399.1:122597-220651 GCA_006410675.1 Oreotragus oreotragus
GGGGGCCGAGGAGCAGTCGCCTGCCCTCTCCTCTAGGATGCATTTGCCCAGACTTGGCCTCGGCCTGGAAACTGGCAGAACCTGCAGGGCTTTCAACAGGACCCCCAAGGCAGCTGCTCTCTGATCCCAGGTCCCAAGCTTAGTGCTCTGATGTCACTGCTCTGGGGTAGGCGGGGACAGAGATGAGAAGAGCAAGATAGGCCTTTCGTGTGTTTATCTGAAGGTAACGATTATGTCCTGATGCACTTGGCACAGCTGGTGTGGGCAGAGCCAGGGCTGGGCTCAGGGAACAGCTCAGCCAGCCATAGTGGTAGGGGCTGGAGCCCCCATCCTCTCTGGCCAGTAATTCTAGAGAAGGGATGATAATGCCTGGGCTCCCTATGCAGCTGGATTGTCACAGGGTTGATGGAGAGAGAGTATACAATGCACATGCACTCACAATGTTCCAGACCCTTCTCTGCACATGTCATCTCTAAATCTCTAAAATCTAACTGGCAGTTATATGGTCCTCCTTAACCGTGAGCCAGGAAGCCTCCTTACCAGGCTCCAAGAAGCTGATTTGCCAAAAGGCTTCCAGTCCAATAAAAGGTGGAGTGCATATCTGAACCTGCTCCTGCTGTCAGCACCGGGACAGCTTCAGTCCCGAGAAGATGGGGGCAGTAGTGACTCTGGTTCTGGCCCCAAATCCTTTTGCTTCTGCACTGTAGCTGGCATCATCAGACCCCAGTCTTAGGTTCTCTTCATTAATATTTTTTCTTTTCCATTTCTACCTTGGGCCACATAACCAGCCAATGATAGAAAAGTTACAAAAATGCTTTGGGACATTTTCCACTAAAATAAATACATCCATGCTTCCTGGAGACTTACGTGCTCAGCAAAGATGGCATATGCTAGGGCTAGAGCTTTCAGGGTTACATACCATTGCTTTTCTTTGTTTGTCTGTATTTAAGACAACAGGATCATTTGTTTCCATTTATAAGATAGGGAGAAATGGATACTTACTGCCATACACTTTCATACAGAAAAGATCAAGTAGTAAGAACATTTATTTTTAAAAGCTTGCATTACCAAGAATTGAACTTGTCAGCTGTGTCAAAGCTGAGGTCAGGTGTGTGAATCATCAGGAAGGGACACAAAGGTTAGTGACTATTTAAAGAAAGAGAGGGCTGCCTAGTTCCCGCCCTTGGGGCACAGGGAGCAGAAACAGTGTGTTCATTTTGCCCTGGAAGTTCCATCACCAGTCAGGAAGGGTCACTCAACCTAGACACGTTCTAAATATTTGTTTTTTGGGTGGGCAAGATTACTCAAAATAGAAACTTAGGCAGCTGGAAATTTCAGTGGCCTTAATAGTCTCCCCGCTTTCTAGCTTCAACCTGTACACACACATAACTGCAAAATACAATTTTGATAGCTCATGACCAGGCAAAAGGAGAATAACATCTGTGAAAACACACCAAAGCTTAATGACACAGAGCGTTTATTCCACGGAAAAAAATGTGACTTTGATGCATTCTCAAGCTGGAATATATTTCCGAATTAAAATTTGCCTTCAGTTTTAGAGGGAGTTTTTATTACAAGAAAAAAGCTCATCCAGAAAGGAAAAAATAAAATTTTTTCCACTAGGCATGTGAAAAGTCATCAAACAGCATAAGAGATATTGGGCAAAATGCCACCGAGTTTAGTGAAAAGCGCTATCTTGGTAACCCAGTGTTGACTTTGTCTGAGAGCAGTGGGGCCTCCTGATGACCTCTGTCCTTCGTGATTTAATATGTTGACAAACTTAAATAGAATCTCGCCAGCACTTGGAAAATGTAATGTGTTTCCTGTGCATTATTATGGGAAAAAATAAACACATACATGAGTACTTTCTTAAAGAGGAGAATGGGAAATTATGCTATTTCTCTGGCCAGCTTCTCTAGATAGCAAATTGATTTGTTTTTTCAAAGCAAAGGGGGGATTTTAGCATACATGTGCCTCCTCTTTTTCCACTCTCTGTAGTGTTGGTGTCACACAGTATATCATTTGAGTCTCAAAATCATGCCAAATAATGAGTATTGCCAGTCTTGCAAGTGAGAAGTCCAAGCAACTTGTCCAACTTTGGGACAAAGATGAATACTTCCTATATCCAGAAATAGTATGACTCATTCAGTCTGTTAGTAATTAAAATGTTACTTCCATTTTTAAAGTTTGATTAATTTTAATAAAACACAACTTACCTATAACATGTTCATAGATTATCACAGCTGGCTTGGGTGAAATTTTTTCTCTACCTTCTTGTTTGCTTTCTAATCTGTGTCATTACTTTTCTTTCTAATCCAAAGTAACTTAGTAAATTATTCCCAAACTCTGATAACCTAGTTTTAGCTGCTGGTTTGCTATTGTGAATATCGTTAAATTATTGCTGAAGAGTGACCTGGTGATCAGACTCCCTAAAATATACAAACACAAGGATCAGATTGATTGGCAGATTTGCTTATGGGATTTTTTTCCTATTGAATGATTTTTAAAAAATTACCTTTCCCTAAGAATACAGTGTGATAGATCCCCCTTTTACCGAGTAGTTTTGACATGTTATTATTTAGAATTATTGTGGCATGAAAATACAACAAAACTAGTGTGTGGGACCATGTATTCCTAGAAAGACTCATGAAGAAGGATCAGAGCATGTCCGATCCTGAGGCTGCACATCCCCATGCCCTTTCTGTCTGTTAGACACACCAGACACAGTTATGTTTTGATACAGCTGGACGTTAGGAGGTAGAGGCCACACTTTTCCTTCAGTTGTTAGTGGATCTTCGAATTCAATGGTTCTGCAGACACCAGGTGTCTGTGGGAGAACTTGGGTGGACAATGAACTCATCCTTCCCTGTTTTCTAGGTTATCAAACACTTAACAAGTTATTCATGCTCCCCCTGAAAAGCTTTTAAAGATGTATTAATAATAAGTGGCTGAAAATAAGCCATCATTTGTAACTCTCGTGGAGACACTAAATGTTCATTTATTAGGAAGAGGAGCTCTGAAAATGAGCTGAGACCATGGACGTGGGGGCAATGGCCTTCCTGCCACACACTCACCAAGCAGGCAGATGGAGAAAAGTTGTTCGGGGCAAATCTTGGCCTTGATTTCCCTCGAAGACCCTTCTGCTTAGCTGCAGGAATTCATGGTGGACTTCAGAGCCTTCTGGGTCCTCAGAGCAGGGAGCCTGCTGGCAGTCACAGCTCATGGCCCTTGTGATACCGCAGTGCAATCACAACCGTTGTGAAGCCAGAAAAGGAAAGGAGTGAGAGACTGGGTGCCTTGCTTCCCTGGGTGGGCATCTGCAGATCACCCCCTGGACACACACCAGTACTTCTCACCCTGGCTGCTCTCCGTGGCAGCCTGGGCAGCTTGTACAGCATACGGCCCCCATCATTTCTGGTTTAACTGGTATGGGAGAGGGCAATTTTAACAAAGCTCACCAACTGGTGCTAGCATCACAGTGCCGAACTTCCCGTCTGGATCCATACACACCTTCAAGAAATAGACCCTCCCATCTTGGGGAAAATGGAGGGAGGAATTTACTGCAGCTCTGGTGTGGCACAAAACAAACAGGCAAACAGACAACAAACCACTAATAACAACAGCTACAAGACAAAAAAAACAAACAAACAAGAAAATGCCAACGTCAGAGGGGGACAGAGAGAAGGAGTGGGGGGGGGCAGCCTTGCATAAACTCCCCAGCAGTGCTCTATTATTTATTTTCTCATAATCACATTCTTTTTGTATGATTATTTAAACAAACCCCAGGGGTATATTTTGTAAATTACTTGAGACAACATTTTATCATTCTTTCTCTCACATAGCACAGGACACAACTGTTTAATAAACATGTTAAATACGCTCCTGCTTACAGTTAAAAGTATGTGTGTGTGACATTGTCAAATACAAATAAATCCAGACTCCAGTGTGGAGAGACTTTATTAGAAAAGACTATTGCAGTAGGGAAAACACATCAACCCATCTGCAAGAATCACAGAATCCAACAGTGATCAGTGTTCTGTGCTAGAGAGGGGAGCAGGGCTACAGGACTTGGGGGTGGGCCCATGGTGGGGGCCAGCAGACAGCAGGATTGGGGTGCTCTCGTGGGAAGCCTCTCTCTCTGGGGTCAGCATGAGGACACTATGCTCAGTGAAACAGGAGGGTGTGCACTGCATGTTTCCTTCCGCTCGTAGGAAGCATATAGAATAGTTAAGTCGAAGACCACATTAGTGGTGAGCAGGGGCTGGGGAGAGGAAAGGGAGAAGTATTAATCAGCAGGCGTAAAACTTCAGTCAAACAAGATGAAGAGAATGCAGAGATCTGTAGGAGAGGATGGTCTCTAGACTGTACAATACGGGATTGTGTGCTTAAAATCTCTTAAGAGGCTGGATCTCATGAAGTGCTCGTACTACAGTTAAAAATGGTATAAAAAAGGAATCGGAGCTTAGGGGGCACATATCTCATGATCCCTCTTATGGGCTGAATACTTAGTGACCCCCTAAAATTCATGTTGAATTCCTAACCCCCAGGGCCTCAAAATGTCCCTATTTGGAGATAGAGGCTGAAGGTATCTGGGACTGCCACCCCAAAATGTGTACTGACTGTCTTGAGCTGGAGGCACCTGAAGGGCACAGATTCAGGGGGGCTTCCCCTGAAGTCCCTCATCTGCCAGAACAGGGAGCCGCCATAGGAACCTGGGGTCATAGGTCCACTCCTGGGAGTTTCACTACCATGAGGAATGATTCTTGTCGAAGGAGGGCCCAAGAAGGGGGCCCCCACCCCCAGACAGACCCTGTCACCAGCTGCCACCCTCCACCCATCCTCTAAGGGTCCCTCACCTTCCCTGGAGACCCTGTGCTCTCCTCAGAGGGGCCTGCCACCCCCATCCCTTCCGTATACTGAGACTCTCAAATCTCACCACACTTTGGGGTATTTACTTGTTTTTCCCCATGACACCCATGCACGTGATATTAAACTGTGTACATTTGTGTGTCTTTTCTCCTGTCTTCAATTTACTTTGTGGACCCAGTAGGGAACCTAAGGGGGTAGAGAGAAAGTCCTCTCCTACAAGTCTTCAGAGAGATAATAAAATTCAAGTGAGGCCATTGGGGTGAACCCCAATGTGATACGGTGGTGAAATATGTATATGGATGTACACAGAGGGGAGACCACATGAGGACCCAGGACAAGGCAGCCATCTCCAAGCCAAGGAGGGCAGCCTCGGAGGAGACTAGCCTGCTGACCCTCTGACCTGCCTGCTGGCTGCAGACCTGTGAGATGATCAGTGCTGCCTCTGAGGCCCCCCAGTATACAGTGCTCTGCTGTGAAGGCATGGGCAGTCACACATCACCAGCCCCCAACACCACCTGCACTGCCTGGTGTCAAAGTGGTTGGAAGAGTGATTAGCAGAGTACAAGCCCCTCTGCCCCAGACCCCTGACCTCATGCCTCCTGTCTGTTAGGGGAAGGTAGGCAAGATGGCAACAGACTGGGGTCAAAATCACATGTGAGATGAGAACTGGCAAGTGAATCCCATTAAGAATGACCAGAAAACTGTTAGAAGATGTTGAATGAGATTTAGCAAATACAGCAGAAAACCATGGAAAAAATGGTTTTCACTGGAAAAAGTCATGTTAATACCCTCCATGATTTGAGACTGAAAAATAAACCATAATAAGTAGCTATCTTAATATATCCAAAAAATGAAAGCATGATGAAAGAGCATGATTATCTGAGAGCCGCAGCCTGTCATTTAAGGCTGTCTCTCTCCACAGCCCCTTGTCCTAATCCTGGGAGAGCTCGGGACCATCAAGAGAAGCCCCCGGCATTCCCTAGTCTGAGGCTCTCCAGGCATAGTGAGATTTGGCTGGGTAAGTTTCTGTTTTGTTCTGTTTAATATATGCAGGATGCGGGCGGGCTCACCCTGGTCTGTTCTCAGGTTCCTCTTATGGTGGTCATGACTCAGAGGTTCTGGAGGGTGCCTGTGGCAGCCTGGGTTGGGTGGGGTGCCAATGTCTGTGCCAGGTAGCCCTCTCTCCCCCTCTCTTCTTTCTTCCTTGGTTTTCCTCATGCCCGTCATTAATCTCCTGGCTCTCTTCCTCCTCAGAGGCCTCCCCTCCCAGCTCTGTGCACCCACTGACCCTCCTTGATTAGCCTTAACAGGATATTAAAGTTACAGTTCAGAGCTCTCTTCCTTGCTGTCTTCACATAGAGAATTGACTCTAATAATCTTTCAGGTTGTGTTTTTTGTTGTTGTTGTTTTATCATCTCTGCAGAGTTAGTCAGCAGCTTTTGATTCCTGACATTACTAAGTTTTGGAACTCAGCTGATTTCTTGTCAAACTGGTCAGCGGTTCTTGAGAGAAAAAGTGTATTTTCCACCTTGACTATGTTGGCGCATCCGTCAAAGGATGCAGTCATGTCTGCTAGGGACATCATAAGATGTTAATGATCTAGACGGCAGGTACTGACCCTTCACCCTGTACCCTCCGATGGAGCTTGCACATTGATCTTCCTGACACGTTGGTGAGAGGATGTACATGGGTGGAGAATGCTGTCAGTGGCTGGCAGGGCGTTGTGTATCCTTGTAGAAGGGAGCTCTGCGTATCTCTGTTTGTGTTCCTGAGCAGGGCTCTCTGACCTAACTTTTAATATAATTTCTGCCAAGTTCAACTTGGGAGGGGTGATTTACTATTCTAAGCATAAACGTTAGCCAGTCATGGGATGAAGCTATGCTTTCATGACAGGTGCCAAGAACATGTTAATAACATGAAGCCTCTCTACACGTCTCCACCCATCACGGCCTCCAGGGAGCTGCACTTTGTATCTGGAACCAATTTCACATTAAACATCGCCTGGAACTCTTACCTCTCAGATTAGCCAGTTACTTTCTTTTTTTCTAACTACATAAATCCGTTATTATCCACACTTAACAGCAAAATGAATTCTCCAGTGGTATCTGAGGACTGTTAACTCCTAGAAATATAATTCTGTTCCAGTTAAAATTTAAGCCAAATAAAGTTCACTGTGTTGACAATTAAAACAAACAAAGCAGGGAGGGGGCGTTCTGTAATGGGGCGCTGCTCAAGGACTTTTTATTTTTTATCAAATTCATGTTCATGGTTTTAATGGACTGGGGAAATATATAAAGTTCAGGACAACTAATGAATTTGTTGCCTTTATAAAAGGGAAACTTCTTTTGTGAACAAATATGTATTAAATGAATCAGCTATTCTAAGCTTTCTACTTTCTGGTGTTTTGTTTTTTGTGTGTGTTTTTTTTTTTTTTTTTTTCAATAGAAAGGAAACTTAGGCTATAAGAGGGAGAAAACAGAAAATTTACGTTATTCTCTTTCTCTTGAAGAATTTCCTAAGACCAACAGGCAGATAAACACTCATCCTTCTCTGTTCCCCTTTTTAGTTTTTATCTGGTTCTTTATTTTCCCACCACACAAGTTTATTTGTAACCATGGTCTTCCTGCTAACAGTTTGGAATTTAGCTCTTCCCCGTCTGAACATAGGGCTTCCCTGGTGGCTCAGATGGTAAAAACAAACAAACAAACAAAAAAATCCACCTGCAGTGCAGCAGACATGGGTTCAATCCCTGGATCCGGAAGATTCCCTGGAGAAAGGAATGGCACCTCTTTCCTGTATTCGTGCCTGGAGAACCCCATGGACAGAGGAACCTGGCAGGCTACAGTCTGTGGGGTAGCAAAGATTTAGACACGACTGAATGACTGACGCTTCACTCACTTCTGAACATAAATGTGGAATCTTGAACATGATAACTGATTTGTAGGAGAATTTATTGACAGTGGACAAAAGGGAATCTCACGGAAAGGGTGCCCCCTTTGTACACAGATGTCTAATAATCCGCTTCCAGAGAGGAGCTGCTTTTGATGTTCAGTTATCAGTCCTCTAGGACTTGAATACGAAATCACAGTCACCCAGCAGCAAGCGGTCCCGGAAGTCTGCTAATGGCTTCCAGGCTGCATCTTAATGGACACATCAAGGGTGAGAAACTCATCTCTCCAGTTGGAGAGTTTTCCCACCTAAGTCCTGTTTGGAATTACTGCATTCACAGCAAGAAAGTGTCGCTCTCCATTTCTGTTTACTTGTGACCCTAACGTCAGCAGCCAAGACAGCATTCTCAGAGTAATTTATTTTAAAAGCCCCCAAAGTGTCCCCCTACCCCCTGTTATTATTAAGATGCTCTCCTTTTTAAAGCCTTGAACCAACCACCCAGTCTGAAGCTCCTGCTGGAACTCAGACAAACCTCTCGTCTGCTCCCCTCTACCACCCTTCCTTCAGGCCAGCTGGGGCAGACTCAGGGACCCCTGATGCACTAGGACTCTCTGACGTGGGCTTTGCTGGACACCCAGGCCCATGACTCACAAGCTAAGGGAGATGGGACAGCGACAGTGTTCTGTAGCTGGACCCACAGCCTAGCTGAGCATGACTCCACAGACACCTTTGTGGGCCCAAGCAAGAGTGGCATGCATAAGAATCGGCCACTGGAACCTGCTTGGTTCTGTCTCCACAAGTGACCCAGGAGCCAGTCTTGTCACAGGCACCTTTCCGCTTCCAGACCTACCCTCCTGCATACTTGTCACTCGCTGGCTGCAGGTCTGGACGTTGTCTTCAAGGACAGTCTTCGTGGCACAGAGTTGGCCAAGCTCCTCCCCACAGTTGCCCTGGGGACGCTCCTGTGCTCAGATCTCCATCCTTTGGCTGCTTGAACATTCTGTTACCAGAGAGGTTATCTGTGCCTTAACAAAACTCTCCTCACTGTTAAGGACAGTTCCCTGAGACTTTCTGTTACAGCGGAACTCACAGGAAAGAGAGGAATCTGCAGATGTCAGTGCGATAACTGCCAATGGAAGTATTTTTATTCCCAAAGCACAGAAGTAACGGCAGATCTCAAGAGACAGGTGTTAATATCCCTCAATGAGGCACAAAGAGGCTGAGCAACCTGCAGAGATTAAAGTCTCCCCCAGCGAACTACCCACTGCCAAACACCCAAGTGATAAGACGACCAACTAACAACATCTTCAGCTAACAACAGCTCTTCAGGCTCAAAATGATTTGTAATGTTTCTCATTATGATCGTTTTTGTTTTTATTCTCTCAACTGGAAAATTATTCCCATCAAAAATTTTCAGTCATTACACATAAAAAGATGTTTAACAAGGTCTGTCCAGTACTCAGAAGCTGTGAAAATCTGCTTTTGCTCTCAAAACCTCTGTGGCCCCCAGTGGAGTTTTGGCTCTGCCCACTACACTTGCCTTCCAGTAAAAACATAGGAGAAGGGCAGTTTCCCATCGGCACTGTGGTGCAGAGCTATAATCTTGGGAAGAAATGAGTAAACACATTACTGAACAGCAGCATGAAAGAAGACGTACAATTGCCTGGTTGTTTTAATGAAAACATAGGGAATTGGTTGACTGTGTTCATGTAGATTTGGGTTGATATACCTGCTACACACACACACACATGCATACACTCACACTCTACACATGCTACAAAAGTTACATAGCTCCAGACTACACTGGCTCTAACCCTCTGATCAGTAGATATAAACTAACTGAATGAAAGTACACTTTAAACTTCATGATAGTCATGGTTGATGTATGTATATACAGTCACTTCCTGTTAATTTGTCGTAGAAAGAGAAGTTAGCATTTACTGAACTTGTTATGAATCAGGCACAGAATTTACCTCTCAGTTTTTTAGTCAACACACACACAAATACTTTAAAGAATATAATTACTGTCTTTGCTTTTGTAGAGGAAAAATGTTAAGCTCAAAGAAATGACTAACTTGTCAGGGTTGTGTAGATTCATATAAATACAGATTTTTATTGTATGGGCGTAGCCCAATAGAGTATACATTGATGAATGAATGGATAAGCAGACTAAATTCACTTGTTTTATATGGCATAGGATTGACCACATTCTGCCTCGGTTCAGTGACTATCTCAGTTTCCATTTTTATAATTTATCCATCAGCACTTTAGATAGAAAACATCAATTGAATAAACCATATTTCATAGTCAATGTCATTTAAAATGCTACATTTTCAAAATGTTTTACTATAACTACATGTTAATTTTATAGTTTAAAAATATTTCAAAAACTTTTGTTGAGTAATGGGCATTATTAATGGGTCTATTAATTTTACATCTATTACATAATAAAGTACTTCAGCAGTTAACTCATTTTATGACTGTCTATTTGGAAAATCCTAGCTTTACCATATGATGAAGGTGAAGTGAATATCTTGTCTTTGTGGAAGAATGAGTAACAAAGCATACTAAAAATGACCGATTCTAGGGTAAAATCAGGTGTATCAGATTACCCTTTCAATAATCTATCTATACAAATGATTACTATTGATTTCATTGGTTGGTTTTATATGCAATGGCCAATGTCAGTGAATGCTTCAAAGCGTTCCAATATAATGAAAAAACATGCTCAAGAATAAAGATGAATAAAATTAACATTTTGTCCTGCTTCATCAGGGACCTTCTTAAATGCAACTGGCTTGTCTTCCTGTCTCTGAGTGCAGGCCAGTGGAGCATATGGGGATACCAACAGAGTCTTGTGCCACTGTCAAAATTTTATTCACTGTTGCTTTTTAAAATTTATTTATTTTTAATTGATTGATGATTGGTTTGATCTTTGTCATGCATCAACATGAATTAACCATAGGTGTACATATATTCCCTCCCTCTCAAACCTGCCTCCCACCTTCTGCCCATTCCCACCATTCTAGGTTATTACAAAGCCCCAGTTTGAGTTCTTTGAATTTTAATGAAAAGCTATGAAAATGCTGTGGCAGGTATTCAGGATCTACTTTTTTAATAAATAAATGAACCAATGAATATAAAATACTTGAGTTGCTATGAAGCATCAAGGTAAAAGTCTATTTATAAATGGCAAAAATGCAGTTAAATACATGTACTTGGAAGTTGTTCTATCTAGTCCATTCTACCTTCTTTCAACTACGTTCATGAAATATCTAGGATCAAAAGTATCATGTTTAGTGCTTTTTACTTACATTATATATGTTCCCTCCCTGCCCCCACATCATCGTACACTGGCCTGTATGGGTTGAATTATTTGTCCTACCTATTCCATATCTTGTCTTGAGCAGTGGATAAATTCAGAGGTATGAAAGAACTCTTGCAACATCATTCTGGACCCACTTATTAAAAACAAAATATGGTGTGATCTCAGACAATGATGATGATATAGAGCAAAGTTCAAATTGTAGGACTGGAGAAGAGGACTTATAAAAGATAAGGCATTTGAAATGTGATTAAGAAATGACACCGGTAAAGCCAAGGAGACACAATCATGGAGAATGGTGAGCAGCGCCATGGGATGTAGTTTTATGGGTGATGATGCACCTCAGTGCTGTCTCTCAGCGGGAGGCAGACTGAGGAAACAAGGCAGAGTGTTTGGCATTTGATGTGGAAAATCATGGAGAAATGATAGTATGATCTCGGTGCTTCCTCGGGTGGCAGTGTGGATGATGGATTAGAGACATCTGACAGAGACAATCAAAGAAAATACAGCCCATAAATAAGAGGATGACAGCATTAGTAAATGGGAAAAAAAGGAATTCTAACTTAGGCAAAAAATTATTATTGTGGAACACTGAAAAGAAATACTACTGTAATATCCTGTCTAGTCAATATAACAACTAGGACTCATGGGGTACTGGACCTAGGGGGCTGCTGTATACACATCTGGACACAGATTGGATGGTTTCCTTTTCTATTGGGAAGTAGAATAAACAGAAGTAGCAGTTACTGGTCACGAAGAGCAGATTCTCCCAGGGGGCAAGTGGTCTGGAAATTCTGTATCTTCCACAGCAAATACCTCAGTTAATTCACTAGCAAGTGGAAGTGGATTCCATTCCTGTTCTAAACTCCTGCAAATAACAGCAGCAGTCATTTCACAAAGTAAGGCTTTCTCCTGGGGGATCCTGATTCAGCCTGGTTGTTAGCCTGGTGTGTTCTCCCCTGGATTGGGCGCTCCCCTGATTAGCATGGCACTTCACAGCATGTCTTCAGCTTCTGATCACCGTCAGCTCCAGAATAATTGTAGCAGCTATTTTTAAAATGCTGTAATTAAAAAATAGTCTTGCACTAGGACCAACCTAGTTTTGCCGATTGTCCCAACACTTTTCCCGTTTAGATGTTCATCAGTATTGCTATGTAGATTACACACAGAGTGTGTTCACATTTGTGATGTTCAAAGCCTCGAATGTGTATTACTTGGCAAGGATCGGACACTGGACTGAAAACTTTAAAGCCATTGTCTTATAAAATGCTGATATCCACATAAACCCTAGGAGGCTACAGATGAGAGAAACTGTTATGTGGAGGTTAGCTAATTTACTGAGGAAGTAACTCACCAAAGTAAGTGACGGGACTGGAGCTCCACATAGTCCTGATCCCAGCAACCATGCCTGCTGCTCTCAAGAGGACGTTTCTGCTGTTTATAACACGCCTGTGTGCAGGATGTAGATGAAATGTAACTCTCAAGATCACAATACACACAATTCAATGTTATTTTAAATAAAGTTTGGTTGTTATATGTATTCAGTGAATTCAATCAGTATTGTTCATAATTTTAAAAAAGAGGTTTTAGACTGTTCTTAAGGACCTACTTTGTGCCAGACACTTTGAGAAGTGACTGTTGCCTCTTTCATCTCACTTAGCAGGTGAGCAGTAGAAGTTTCGTCAATATCTTATAAATAAGAAAATCTATGCTCAGTGGCAGGTCAGGTGGTCTGGTATTCCCATCTGTCTCAGGATTTTCCACAGTTTATTGTGATCCACACAGTCAAAGGCTTTGGCAGAAGGCTGAGCACCGAAGAACTGATGTTTTGAACTGTGGTGTTGGAGAAGACTCTTGAGAGTCCCTTGGACTGCAAGGAGATCCAACCAGTCCATTCTGAAGGAGATCAGCCCTGGAATTTCTTTGGAAGGAATGATGCTGAAGCTGAAACTCCAGTACTTTGGCCACCTCGTTGAAGAGTTGACTCATTGGAAAAGACTCTGATGCTGGGAGGGACTGGGGTCAGGAGAAGAAGGGGACGACAGAGAATGAGATGGCTGGATAGCATCACTGACTCAATGGACGTGAGTCTGAGTGAACTCCGGGAGTTGGTGATGGACAGGGAGGCCTGGTGTGCTGTGATTCATGGGGTCACAAAGAGTTGGACACGACTGAGCGACTGAACTGAACTGAACTGAACTGATGCTCAGTGGCTCACAGCACAGCCAGGATATGAACTCAGATAGCATGACATCAAGGCTCTGTCGTGAAATGATGTCAGTAGAACACATTTTAGGATCTGATTATGTTCTCATAAAATTGCAGGGTGAGTGCACTCCACACCCTGTTTTGTTTAAACACAGCCTTCTTCAATGGGCGACTCCCAAATGGCCCATTGATCCAGGGTTCTGCTATTCCTGTGGCCAAATCGGTGGGACGTGATCCCACTTAGTCAGTTACACACTGCACACTTGTAATTCTATTCATGACCAGTGTGACAAGAAGAGTGAAACCTGCTGAAGCCTGGAGGGTGGTGTGGGGATGATGACAGCTCGTTCCAGCCCTGGGACCCACAAGCATTTCCTGCTCCCTGTAACCTCCAGAGCCCTCTCCTCCAGCCTCTGCCAACACTTAGATCATCCCTGCAAACCTGTGGTGTATATGTACAATGGAATCACACTCAGCTATAAAAAGAATGAAATTCTACCAATTGCAGCAACATGGATGACCTAGAGAATACTATGCTTAATGAAATATGTCACACAAAGAAAGAGAAATACTTTATGGTATCACCTATATGTAGAATCTGAAGAATAATGCGAACAAATATATAGCAAAACAAAAAGTGGACTCACAGATATAGAAAACAAACTAATGGATACCAGTGGGGAGAGGGAAGGGGGAGGGAAAGACAAGAATAGGGGATTAACAGATACAAACTACTGCATATAAAGTAACATACGAGATATATTGTACAGCATAGGGAATTATAGCTATTGTTTCATAACTTTGAAAAGAGGGCCCTGGAACAGAGTGGGGATTTTCCTCTGGTTAAAATGATGAGCTGCTGCACCATGCACAGAACTTGGTCTCTCTTGCTTTTCTTGTGAGACACCTTCTTCTCTGAGGGGGATGGAATGGTTGAGGAAATGGACAAAATGCTTAGCCATGGCTCTAAATTTCCCAGAAAGTAGTCAGCAAAAATGAGGCAGTGACATCCACAAAGCCTTCCCCATGCCCTCTCACAGAGTCATTCATCCTTTTGTTGCTGTTTTTTATACCGTACATCATTTCTGCTGTTAGCAATGCCTTGAATTCCAACTAGATTAGAGAAGTACATTATGTACAATTTTGCTTTATATACTTGATACATTATTTATACTTCTATTTTCAGAAAATAAATTATTTGCATTTTGTTACACTCTTTCATCTACGCTAAAAATACTTACAGATTGAAGTGTCCTCTCAGGAAGCAAGGAGCCTTCTTCAGGGTATAAGGAATGTTAAGAACCACTCTATTCCATCCTGGACGTCTGCACAGAAATGTTCTTTTCCCTTAGTGTCTCCAGCTCTTTATGACCCTGTGGACTGTAGCCCACCAGGCTCCTCTGTCTGCAGGATTCTCCAGGCAAGAATACTGGAGTGGGTAGCCTATCCCTTCTCCAGGGGGGTCTTTTGAAACCAGGGATTGAGCCTGGATCTCCTGCATTGTAGGCAGATTCTTTACCGTTTGAGCCACCATGGAAGCCCTTTTTCTTTCATTGATTAAAAAGCATGCACCCTCTTTCAATATGTACATCTTCAAGATGAAAGATTTTTTTTAATTGTGGTATAGACCCTTCTCCAGGGGGGTCTTTTGAAACCAGGGATTGAGCCTGGATCTCCTGCATTGTAGGCAGATTCTTTACCGTTTGAGCCACCATGGAAGCCCTTTTTCTTACATTGATTAAAAAGCATGCACCCTCTTTCAATATGTACATCTTCAAGATGAAAGATTTTTTTTAATTGTGGTATAGACAATGATCTCTGTTCGTTTCCAAGGCAAACCATTCAATATCACAGTAATCCAAGTCTATGCCCCAACCAGAAATGCAGAAGAAGCTGAAGCTGAATGGTTCTATGAAGACCTACAAGACATTTTAGAACTAAAACTCCCTCCAAAATATCTTTTTCATTATAAGGAACTGAAATGCAAAAGTAGGAACTCAAGAAACACCTGGAGTAACAGGCAAATTTGGCCTTGGAGTACAGAGTGAAGCAGGGCAAGGCTAATAGAGTTTTGCCAAGAGAACGCACTGGTCATAGCAAACACCATCTTCCAACAACACATGAGAAGACTCTACACATGGACGTCACCAGATGGTCAACACCAAAATCAGACTGATTCTATTCTTTGCCGCCAAAGATGGAGAAGCTCTATATAGTCAGTAAAAACAAGACTGGGAGCTGACTGTGGCTCAGATCATTAACTGATTGTCAAATTCAGACTTAAACAGAAGAAAGTGGGAAAAACCACTAGACCATTCAGGTATGACCTAAATCAAATCCCTTGTGACTATACAGTGGACGTGAGAAATAGATTTAAAGGACTAGATCTGATAGACAGAATGCCTGATGAACTATGGACAGAGGTTCATGGCATTGTACAGGAGACAAGGATCAAAACCACCTCCAAGAAAAAGGAATGCAAAAAAGAAAACTGGCTGTCTGAGGAGGCCTTATAAATAGCTGTGAAAAGAAAAGAAGTGAAAAGCAAAGGAGGAAAGGAAAGATATACCCATTTGAATGAAGAGTTCCAAAGATAACAAGGAGAGACAAGAAAGCCTTCCTCAGCGATCAATGCAAAGAAATAGAGGGAAACAATAGAATGGGAAAGATTAGAGATCTCCTCAAGAAAATTAGAGATAACAAGGGAACATTTCATGCAAAGATGGGCTCAATGAAGGACAGAAATGGTATGGACCTAACAGAAGCAGAAGATATTAAAAAGAGGTGGCAAGAACACAGAAGAACTATATAAAACAGATCTTCATGACCCAGATAATCATGATGGTGTGATCAGTCACCTAGAGCCAGACATCCTGGAATGTGAAGTCAAGTGGGCCTTAGGAAGCATCACTATGAACAAAGCTAGGGGAGGTGATGGAATTCCAGTTGAGCTATTTCAAATCCTAAAAGATGATGCTGTGAAAGTGTCGCACTCAATATGCCAGCAAATTTGGAAAACCCAGCCGTGGCCACAGGACTGGAAAAGGTCAGTTTTCATTCTAATCCCAAAGAAAGGAAATGCCCAAGAATGCTCAAACTTCCACACAATTGCACTCATCTCAAATGCTAGTAAAATAATGTTCAAAATTCTCCAAGCCAGCCTTCAGCAATATGTGAACCATGAACTTCCAGATGTTCAAGCTGGTTTTAGAAAAGGCAGAGGAACCAGAGATCAAATTGCCAACATCCGCTGGATCATCAAAAATGCAAGAGACTTCCAGAAAAATATTTATTTCTGCTTTATTGACGATGCCAAAGCCTTTGACTGTGTGGATCACAAGAAACTGTGGAAAATTCTGAAAGAGATGGGAATTTCAGACCACCTGACGTGCCTCTTGAGAAACCTGTGTGCAGGTCAGGAAGCAACAGTTAGAACTGGACATGGAACAACAGACTGGTTCTAAATAGGAAAAGGAGTATGTCAGGGTTGTATATTGTCACCCTGCTTATTTAACTTATATGCAGAGTACATCATTAGAAACACTGGACTGGAAGAAGCATAAGCTGGAGTCAAGATTTCTTGGAGAAATATCAATAATCTCAGATATGCAGATGATACCTCCCTTATGGCAGAAAATGAAGAACTAAAGAGCCTATTGATGAAAGTGAAAGAGGAGAGTGAAAAAAATTGGCTTAAAGCTCAACATTCAGAAAACTAAAATCATGGCATCTGGTCCCGTCACTTAATGGCAAATAGATGGGGAAACAGTGGAAACAGTGGCTGACTTTATTTTTCTAGGCTCCAAAATCACTGAAGATGGTGACTGCAGCCATGAAATTAAAAGCTGCTTACTCCTTGGAAGGAAAGTTATGACCAACCTAGACAGCATATTAAAAAGCAGAGACATTACTTTGCCAACAAAGGTCCATCTAGTCAAGGCTATGGTTTTTCCAGTGGTCATGTATGGATGTGAGAGTTGGACTATAAAGAAAGCTGAGTGCCAAGGAATTGGTACTTTTCAACTGTGGTGTTGGAGAAGACTCTTGAGAGTCCCTTGGACTGCAAGGAGATCCAACCAGTCCATCTTAAAGGAGATGTCTTGNAGAATTGATGCTTTTGAACTGTGGTGTTGGAGAAGACTCTTGAGAGTTCCTTGGACTGCAAGGAGATCCAACCAGTCCATTCTGAAGGAGATCAGCCCTGGGATTTCTTTGGAAGGAATGATGCTAAAGCTGAAACTTCAGTACTTTGGCCACCTCATTGAAGAGTTGACTCATTGGAAAAGACTTTGATGTTGGGAGGGATTGCGGGCAGGAGGAGAAGGGGACAACAGAGGATGAGATGGCTGGATGGCATCACTGACTTGATGGACGTGAGTCTGAGTGAACTCTGGGAGTTGGTGATGGACAGGGAGGCCTGGTGTGCTGTGATTCATGGGGTCACAAAGAGCTGGACTTGACTGAGCGACTGAACTGAACTGAACTGAATCATGTTAACATGCAACCGTTGAAATACTATTGGAGCTGGATAGCCGATAGCCTGTTCTAGAACACAGATGTGGTAACAGGACAGATGTTCTAATGATCACGCTGAGAATGGCTCCATCGACCTTAGGGGAAAGCATTTAATCACAGTGTTTGGCAAGCAAGGGAACTATAAGGTCAGCTCTAGATGAAGCAAGTCAGCAGTATGGTTTGGTGAATGTCCTGACATGTGAATACAGCTTGTTTTCAAACCATGTAGCCTCACACCTTAGAACATTCAAGATGTCCAGCTGGCGAGAACAAATGTTTGCTTTAAAAACTCATAGACAGAGGCAATATCATCAAAATGATAGGCTTTAGGTAGATGTGGAAGAGTCCTAGAGTAAATTTAATTTTAAATTAGATCAATGGTTCCACTTTTGACAAAGATTGAGTAACAGGGATCAAATTTACCCTCCTTTATGAAACAACTAAAAAACTAACCAGAATATATGACTAACAGGCATCAGGAATATTTTCAAATCATAAATCTGATAAGGGCTTACTATCCAAAATACATGAAGTCCTAAAACTCAACAACCAAAAAACAACCCAATTAAAAATTGGCAAAGGACTTGAATAGACATTTCTCCAAAGAAGATATATAAATGGCCAATAAGCATATGAATAGATGTCAGCATCACTAATTATTGGGGAAATTCAAATTACAACCACAACAGAGTACCACTGCATATCCACTAGGATGGCTACTATCTGAACACACTGTCTCTCACACACACACACACACTACAAGTGTTGATGAGGATGTCAAAATTTGGAACTCTTCTGCACTGTTGGTGTGAATGTTAATTGGTGCAGCCTTTGTGGAAACAGTTTGAAGCTTCCCCAAAATGTTACAGATAGAATTAACACATGGTCCAAAAATTCTACTTCTGAATATATCCTCCCAAACAACTGAAATCAGCGTCTTGAAGAGATATTTATACATCCATGTTCACACACCATTTTTCACAATAATTAAACCCTGGAAGAAATCCAAGTGTCCAGCATCGATGAAAAGATAAACAAATGTGGTCTATCTGCACAATGGAATAATATTCAGCCTTAAAAGGGAAGGAAATTCTCACATCTGCTACAACATGAATGAACTCTGAGGACATCACACTAAGTGAAATAAGCCAGTCACAGGAGGACAAATACTGTATGAAATCACTTATCTGAGGTACTTAGGGTTGTCACAATCATAGGGAGAGAAGACAAGATGGAGGCTTCCAGAAGCTGTAGGGAGGGAGGAATGGGAGTCATTGGTTTTTAGTGGTAATTTAAGTTCAGTTTCACAAGATGAACACAGCTATAGAGATGGTGGAGGTGCTGGCTGTACAATGATGTGAATGTACTGATATTACTGAACTATGTACTCAGAAATGGATAAGGTGGCAAATTTTGGTATGCATGTCTAACCACAATAAAAAAAAAGGACTGAATCAACTGCATTTGTGTATACTAGGAGAGAACCACCAAAAATCAAAACTTAAAAACTATACCACTACAGTAGAATAAAAAATATGAAACACTTAGAGATACATCTAATAAAATATATACAAGTCTGGTACCCTGAAACAAATTAAAGAAGACCTAAATAAATGGGGAGATACACTGTTCACAGACTGGAAGATTCAGTAGTGTTGAGATATCAACCCTCCATGAATTCATCTGTAAATTCAACGCAACCTCAATCGAAATCCTCGCAGATTTTTTTTTTTTATAAACTGACAAGCTGATTCTAAAATTCATGGGAAATTGCAAAGACCTACAAGAGCCAAAACAACTTTGAAAAAGAAAAATGAAGGACTTACATTACCAGACTTCAAAAATCACTCTACAGCTATGTAATCAAGACAGTGGATTTGGCATCAAGATAAGGTAGTAGATCAATAAATTAGAGCGCAGGATCCAAAAGAGATGCATGCGTTTACAGTCAACTGAATTCTGACAAATAGCAATTCAGCCTGGAAAAGACGATCTTTTTAATAACGGGTGTCATTGCAACTGGATATTCATACAGGAAAGAAAAGAAAGAAAAAAACTAGTCAAGGATTAATTCAAAATGCATCATAGATCTAAGCATGAAGTTAAAACTATAAAATACCTGCACTATAGGAAAGAGTTCATGTGTTTCTTTGGGTTAGGCAGAGATTTCTTAGATATGAGGTAAGTGTATGATCCAGATGGGCACGGTGGGGCAGTGGGGAAAGAGCCCTGGAGACACAGTGTTGCTAACACAAAGCATTTTGCCACAGAGAAGAGGCCACTTTCTGTTGGAGCGAGTGGAGCCTGGAGAGGGTTTTGTCTGCTTTTAAGACTGGAGATATAATAGTATTAGACATGCTTCCAAAAGAAATGGGAAAATGGACCCAGAAACAAGGATAACTTGAGTGGAGCAGTCATCATGGATAGCTGAAAGAAGAGTATCACAGGAGAGAAAGGCCTGCCATCTGGTAGGATCGCTCTGGGTGGTCTTGCAGCAGAAGGGAGGGCAGAGTGCACAGAATCCTAGCAGGGGGTCCACGTGGTCAGAGCCTCTGCATGTCCCACTGTGGAGGCTTCATTTCCTTCTGTCTTTTTGTTTTATGTTGTTTCTTGAACTAGGAAAAGTGACATTAAGTTGGAACAGGAAAGGAGATGCTCTGTGTTTGTGTGGAGAGAAAAGGTACACAGTGGTTGTCCATGAGAGTGGAGATTTCAACAGGCTCAGGAAACAGGAAGGAGTTGATGCCACCACAGGCACACTCATGCTCATGACATCAAGGGAGACATCAAGGCTGTAAAGTTCTCTCCAGCCATGTTCAGATGCAGTGGTGCCAGTATGGAGTGACTGGAGGGCAGGGTTGGAGCAGGGTCGTCTTCACCAAGTGGAGAAGTGCTGAGAGCTGAAGTTGTGTGAGGGAGCTATTCCAAAGACATGGCCAGGGAAGGAAGGAAGGATGGGGTGTGGGAGGAGGGGGGGCCACAAAGCAGGAAGAGAAAGGGAGCGAGGTCCCTGGGGGCTGATGGGTTACTGTTGTCATGGAGATTCAAGAGTAGATGAGCTGAAAAGAAGGAAGCTGCAGCAAAAACTGGGATGCTCAGAATAAAGGTTATCAAAGAGCTGTGGTCGTTGGTAATGACAAAGTCCCTGAGTGCTGGGCAGGCTGAATATAAGATCTCTGAGGAGTTTCAAAAATGAGAAGCCAAAACTTTAAGATTATTTCTATGTGTATGCTGCTGCTAAGTCACTTCAGTCGTGTCCAAATCTGTGCGACCCCATGGACTGCAGCCTACCAGGCTCCTCCGTCCATGGGATTTTCCAGGCAAGAGTACTGGAGTGGGTTGCCATTGCCTTCTCCTTCTATGTGTATGGATATTAGTAATAATTAAAATGGTACTGAAGCTAGTGATCAGGAGCCAGAACCTAAAAATATAGAGATTTGAGGANCAGGCTCCTCCGTCCATGGGATTTTCCAGGCAAGAGTACTGGAGTGGGTTGCCATTGCCTTCTCCTTCTATGTGTATGGATATTAGTAATAATTAAAATGGTACTGAAGCTAGTGATCAGGAGCCAGAACCTAAAAATATAGAGATTTGAGGAGGAGTGATCAACAAGCTGGTGGTAGTAGGAGGTAGATGATTGTTCCACTCAGTGGTGTGTGCATAGTGTCTGTCTTGTCTAAGGAAAACTGAGGCTAGATAGAGAATATTACAGACAAAAAAGTATCTTTATGAGTTTGCATTCTAATTTGATTGAAAAGTTAGTACATAAGTAAGGGTTAAATAACTATTTTATTTTATACATTAACAATTGTTTGCCTCATGGTTTAAGACATGAGGTCAATATATAATGTGATAAAATAATGAATGGAAACAGAGGTTGTTGAAATGCCAGAGGCAGCATGGACTCTGAGATGATAATCTGTTGGGGGGTTACAATATACTGTATTAATTCATGATCAAAAAGCAGGGCCTGTGTCTAGTTTCATTGTACTAAACAACTCACATTTAGAAGACAATTTCTCACCACCAAGAACTGGCTCTAAGGTCCACCAAGTTGAGAGCCAGGGGTGTGCACAGCCAGCAGGTAGGTGACTACAGAGACAGGGTCAGAGTGGTGTGCTTATTGGGAAAGACAAACATACGTCCAAAAATACATTTGCTCGTTTTCGTTCCTGCTTGGAGAGTCCCTCCTGCCTTCATAGAAGATCTATCTGTAAAGTCCAGCTGAAGTCCCCTCCTCTCTGAGAACTCCCCTTTTTGGCTGTTTCACACTCTGCTTTCTATATGAATGCTTATGCTGTTTATTGTCTGTATTTTTTAAACTTAATTATTTCACAGCTCGTATTATAGAAAGTGAAAGTGATAGTCACTCAGTTCTATCTAATTCTTTGTGACCCCATTGTCCCTGGAATTCTCCAGGCAAGAATAGTGGACTTATTCTTGCCATGGGTTGCCATTCCCTTTCCCAAAGGATCTTCCCAACCTGAGTCTTCTGCATTGCAGGTGGATTCTTTACCATCTGAGTCACCAGGGAAGTCCATATTATAGAAGCAGCTACTTAATACACAGAATGCCAAATCCTGCCTTAAACACGTTTCAATATTTTACTTATCTATTTAATTTCACTATAACCTTGCTATTCTTCTTACTATTACCATTGCTTCTGATTTACAGAAGAGTCAGCCTTTTTCTTTAAAGTTGATTTAGCTAAGATTATTTGTGGTGAGGTTTCTGATATGTAAGATTAATTTTTAAAGCTGTGTAATACAAAGAGGCTGCAAAGATATAGAACAACAGAAACGTCCACACACTATTGAGAGGAACACAAATTGGCTCAGTGATTTTACAGAACAGCTGGACATTATCCTGAATTGTCAAAGGTTCCTTGTTGACCAGGTTATTCCACTTTCAGTATATACTCTGCTGCTGCTGCTGCTGCTGCTGCTGCTGCTAAGTTGCTTCAGTCGTGTCCGACTCTGTGCGACTCCATAGAATAACAATTCATGATCCCTGACATGTTTCTTTCAGAATTTACTTCCATGCACACATTCTTCCTAAACATCTTTTAAATTTAAATTCAAATAATGAGAAATTACATGACACGTTAGTTTTCCTTCTTACACTAGTTTCTAGTTCAGAGCTAAATTCAGTGCTGAATTCCTTATAGAAAGCATTAGATAAAATGAATTTTTGCCTTCTTTACCTGTGCTGGACCTCTTTTTAAAATATCTATTATAATTATATTTTGGAAAATTTTAAACTTCACAGTATTTGGAGAGCAGTTATATGGGAATATTAAAGAAAAACAAGAATTGTGATCAGCTATTTATAACCCATGCTGCAAACTCCTCATGATTTGAGCTGTTTTTCCCAACATAACCTGGGTTAATTGGTAGGTAATATTAATACTCCATGTATTGTCTTGCCACTGAGCTTAGTAGGGGATCTTATTCCTATTTATTACACTCCAAACTAGACAGGAGTGGATTTAAGATGGAAGATATAGAAGGTGAGATAAAGGAGTTACAAATGAAGACTATATCTGTCTCTTATACACATCTAGAAGGTAGTGGGCGTTGTCAGAGATAGGAACCAGAATTGAAAGTGAGGTTAAGGAAACACTGAGAGGAAAAGGTGTGGTCTAGGACCAAAGAGTCCTGGAGTGGCCCAAGAGTATAGTCAGGAGGGATGAGTTAGGGTCCAGAGGAACAGTTTAGANAGTGAGTGAGAATAATATTGTGTTTGAGTAATTTTTATCAAATACTTTGAAATTATTTTTCTCTCTGTAATTCTATACATCTCCCCACCAAGAGCTTTAATTGATGAAAGATTTTTGATAATGGTAGTGCTATGGGGTGGCAGAAAAAATAAAGACATAAAATTTTGACCATATGGAAGATTCATTGAGGCAAATACCAAAATTATCTTTTAGGAAATTAAATGTATTTTTGGTCCATATCTGATCTTAAGTATTAAAATATTTTATTCTATCCAGTGTTTTTGGTCTTTACAATTTAGGGACAGCATAATATGATTTGGGCTATCTCAAAATATTACTGTCATCAACTATGAGATTTATAACTGCTAATGAAATCATAGAGTACACAACAAAATGAACCTCTGGATTGGGCTTTTACTAATGATTTAGAATGGAAATTTCTCAGAGAAATTGTGAATAAATTTTTTCTATGAGAGGAAAGAATTGCCAAAATATGCTGATTCCTATCATGCCTCAGGACTAAAGTCTTATATTCTCAGTGAGGCAGAAGGATTCACATTCTTCTGCTGAAATTTAAAGGTAGAAATTTTAGCTGTATTGTAATTATTTAGTGACATCTCTTACACAGAATAAAGGTTATGATCAATAAACTAATTTTGCATTTTGAAATATGTGTATACTAAGGAATAATATGTCCATACTTAATNATTCACATTCTTCTGCTGAAATTTAAAGGTAGAAATTTTAGCTGTATTGTAATTATTTAGTGACATCTCTTACACAGAATAAAGGTTATGATCAATAAACTAATTTTGCATTTTGAAATATGTGTATACTAAGGAATAATATGTCCATACTTAATAGCAACCCCCACTTTTTATAAGACTAATGGGAACTATACAATGAGAAAGGAGTGATAAGATATTGATGCTCATATCAGTAGTTGCATTTCTTGTTCTTTGAGAATTTCTTAATGTCTCCATTGCTGAAATATGTAATCCCTCTCTCCTAAGGTCTGACACAGACCTGGGGCTGTAGGAACTCTTCATTCTGATTGAATTAACCTTTCAAATTCATCAAATAAGCAGCCCCAGTTTCTACTAATTGGCCATTTTATTTACTAAACTGATTGATTTAAGCATTTTTTTCAAGGTCACTTAAAGATGCATGACTGTGGTATCCATGATCTCTATAAATTCAGGCTTCCCTGGTGGCTCAGATGGTAAAACGTCTGCCTACAATGCGGGAGACCCGGGTTCGATCCCTGGGTCGGGAAGATCCTCTGGAGAAGGAAATGGCAACCCACTCCAGTACTCTTGCCTGGAAAATCCCATGGACGGAGGAGCCTGGTAGGCTACAGTCTATGGGGTCGCAAAGAATCGAACACGACTGAGCGACTTCACTTCATTGATATCTAATGCTTGAAAATGAAAAACACCCATCTCTAAGAAGCACAGAAAACTGATATAAAGTCAATTTGTTTTTCCATTTTTTAAATTCACTTATTAAACAAATAGTTTTTGAATACTTACTGAGCTTACAACATTGAATTCAGCCCTGTTTTTCTCTTTGTTCCTAGAGCTCATGGCTAAGGTCTGATGTGTGGCTACCATATTAACAGTCCATAGTGCAAAGTGAGAAGTTAGTGCAAGGTGCCACAGAGGACATGGGTAGGTCATCTCATCCATACTGAAAAAGGGTGGGAACAAAAATAGACGAGGCTTCCTAGAGGAAATGGCCAATGCAGCTGGAAAGGGTAGCGAGGAGAGACTGATGCAACAAGAGGCACTAGATACATGACCTATTTTCTAGTGCATCAAAAGAAAAGAAAAAGACATGTGGAAAATTTGTGATTTCAATGGTAAGGATCTGTGAGAATTCTCAACCAGTGGTTTCTGTTTTCTTTGTGAAGCAGGAGACAGGGCTACAATCACATCCTAAGAGCAAAGAAGAAACATCAGGTGGGGAAATACAGGCAGGGAAGGCTGTGTGAGGGAAATACATGGTTTGAGGAAAGTAAAGAAAGTTTGAATTGTTGCTAGAAAAAGCTAGAAAGACTACATTAGGAAAGTGTAATAAGGTTGCCAGGATCATTGAGGGTCTAGTTAAGACTATGATCTTTTAGAGGCATTATTTCCCATAGTTCTGTAATATTGACTGACAGGACTTCACTGCCCAGCTGTAGATACAAAGAAATGGATGACTGAGGGGTAAGTGTTAAAATCATCAGCGTTGAAGAGTGAGCTTGGAGACATAAACCATGCAATCTCACCTGAATAGGAAAAGCAGTGAAGTCTAGGTAAGGCTGGTAGAAGAGTTCAAGGTATTGTGAGTCTCAGCAGGGTCGAAGAACAAATCTAAAAGTGACTTATTAAGAGGGTGAAGAAGAATTGGTAGAGACAGCGTGTGAGTTAACATTTGCTAGGGGAGCAGTTATAGAAGATGACACAGTGCAAAGTGTGTCTAAGGGAACAGATGGCTAAAATAGAGGTAAAAATCTCTGGAAGAGGAGCCCAGGTGTCCAGGGAGATCTCCTCACAGGTGTGGAGCTGCGTGGGGGATGTTAGGATGTGAGGCGTGATGGGAGACCATGAACCATGTGTTAGACTCACTAATGGACTGACACCAAGGTGGTATGCATCTCACAAAAGCAGGGTTTTAAAAAGATACCATGGGAATTATAGCCTGGGAATATGGGTGAAACACCAACCCTACCTCCTGGCCCCAAGCTGGGAAAATGAGTAGCTTCTGCTAAAGAAGGTATCAGTGACTCACCGTCTTTAGGAGAGAACTTCTGGAAAGAAGTTTGACAAGTTGAGGATTTAGACACCAAAAGGTGCCATAACTTGCCCATAGTCACCAAGACACTATCAGGGTTTTACCCATATCGCTTGGTACTTCATGTTCTAGTATTGGCCAGTGGCTTCCTCCTGAAAGTACCTACAACTCTCTGCCAAAGATGTTCTATGGCTCCAGGAAGGTGCTTCCCCTGCCACCTTACCTAGGGCAAATAGCTTGAGTGGGGGGACTTATGTCCCCAGAATCAACCTTTAAAATGATGAAAGGAGATGATGGTTTCGTCCCCCAGTTGCTTTGTCCCCATATAGACCCCTCTAAGCTATGTATATTCTATACAGTTTACACATGTCCCCAGAGGGAATGAGCTATAGTTGTTCATGCCTGCTCATTCATGCACCCTTCATTGATCTCCTCATACCTGTTTCATGTCCCTACTCTCTCAGCTTCCTGGCATTGAGGTTGCTAGATAAAATGCAGGATTCCCAAATACATTTTAATTCCATATAAACAGTCTCTCTATCTCTCTCTCTTTTTTTTTTTTACTGTTAATTATGTCCCAAATATTGCATGGGATATAACTTATATTAAAAATTTTGGTGTTTATTTGATATTCAAATATAGCTGGGCCCCTGTATTTTTATTTGCTAAATCTGACAACTCCATCTGGGATTGCTTTGTGACTAATCTACTTGTATTCATATCCTTGCCTCAGGGCATGCATCTGATAGAGCCCAAAGATAGTCAACAACTATCCTAGAGGGATAAACTTTGAAGAAAGAACAAACTTCAGAAGCAACATCCTATTGTAATATTCAAATCAGATTGCAATTATAAAGGGCTGTTGCTCTGATGCCAGCTATAAGCCAAAGTTATCAGGAAAGGGCTAAAAACCAGCCTCAGCATTTAGCCTGATTTGTAGAAGCCATCACCTCATCAGGAAAGCACCTGTTATCCAGTCACCTTTATTAAACTCAATGCCAAGTATCATTAGTACAGCAATGCTGTGATGATGCTCTATTCATTCTATCACCAAATGTCCTAAATGTCTATCACTGGAGAACAGTTTCTGTTTCAGTAAAATAATAGCACTGAATAGGAAAAGGGAAGACTCTGCATCTCTGGTAATCTTGTTCCTAGCAAAGTGGTGGTCCCACCATGTCCTAGCAATAAATTGGATTGGACTACATCATGGATGATTCCTTCATTGGAAGGACTGATGTTGAAGCTGAAACTCCAATACTTTGGTCACCTGATGTGAAGAGTTGACTCATTTAAAAAGACCCTGATGCTGGGAAAGATTGAGGGCTTGAGGACACAGGGACAACAGAGGATGAGATGGTTGGATGGCATCACCAACTCAATGGACATGAGTTTTGGTGGACTCCGGCAGTTGGTGATGGACAGGGAGGCCTGGCATGCTGCGGTTCATCGGGTCATGAAGAGTCGGATACGACTGAGCGACTGAACTGAACATCAACGTGGGGAATCCCAGATGTATTATCATTAATGAACTTTCAAACTGAGGTTGTTTGTTAGTAATTTAGTTAAAATTCCAAATGTTTTCTTGCTCTCTCTTCTGAGAAATGCCTCTGCAAATTCTGGGTAGGAGCTATTTCACCTATCCATCTAACAAGTAGCAGATTTTCAAGTTGATGTTTAGTAAGCTGTGATTCCTTATTTCCAGGAAAACCTCTAAACCTTGATGAGGTGTGGTTCCATGTCTCATCAGTATAGAAATAAGCCTTTCAAAGCATCTGCATCTCCCCAACATGTATGGTCATTTCTTCATCTTCACTTTCAATAGTAGAAATTGAGTTTATTACTTTTGTCCACATGCAATGAATACAAATCATTGGTGGAGGTTGTGTTCAATTCAGATATAAAACTTGTTCAAGTATTAAACAAAACTGCTGGTTTATGAATGTATAGTAACTTATTTGAATATTTAACATTATGTCCCACTGGTGCTATCTCATTTGGGCATTCACACTACTAGTTTTTTAAATAGAATTGGGTTCTTTCATCTTAGCAATAGATAGCACCATTCTGTGGCAGTATCAGCAATCCTGAGGGCTGCCAATAGCACCTGAGTCGCACTAGGGCATGCTAGCGAAGTTCACTCTAAAGAAAATGATTCTCACTTTTCCATGCATTCTGTATACTTTCTTTTGATTTCTACCTTGAGCCCATTGACTACAGAGTGTCCTTTCAGGATCACTTAGAAGGCCAGAGAGACTCATCCATGTCCTGATTCCTTGACTTTGCTCCATGCTCAGCACTTGTGTGAAATCTGTGGAGAGCTGACTAGAAGAAGCTCAGAAGGTGGCAGGGGGAGACAAATGTCTGGTCTCCAACCTTCTTTTCAGAATAATTACAAGGCCAAATGGAGACTGGGGAACTGGATATCATCTTGCCAATGAGTCATCTTCTGAAAATGAGTACTCATATCCAGCATGGCAGGCAAATGGCTCCAAAGAAAGCACTTTATATGGAGTGCTCATATCTCTCTCCCACGCATGTCCAATCTTCACCATTTGGAAATTTCAGGCAACTGGACCTACACCAGAGTTAGAAGGTACATAAGCTCCTGATCCACAGATTATTAAATTGTGTGAATACAAATGAGAGATCAAGGTGGGTGAAGATAGCTATCTTCATTTGCTTTCATCATTCATGCCTAACTCTAGTTTAGGATTTTCCCCATGGAATGGAGGATGGCAGAAACCCTGCTGAGACGGGCACTCAGGGTTCCAAAAGGATAGTTTCACTGCTGCTGCTGAGTCGCTTCAGTCGTGTCCGACTCTGTGTGACCCCATAGACGGCAGCCCACCAGGCCCCCCGTCCCTGGGATTCTCCAGGCAAGAACACTGGAGTGGGTTGCCATCTCCTTCTCCAATGCATGAAAGAGAAAAGTGAACGTGAAGTCGCTCAGTCGTGTCTGACTCTTAGTGACCCCATGGACTGCAGCCCACCAGGCTCCTCTGTCCATGGGATTTTCCAGGCAAGAGTACTGGAGTGGGGTGCCATCGCCTTCTCTGACAGAGTTTCACTGAGCTTCCCCAACTGCCTCTTCCTTGAGTCAGGATTGTTCTGATAACAAGGTCCAGGTGGTTTTTGTGTCAGCTTGTAATTCAGGCCAGTACCTTAAGAGTTCATGAGGTCAGTCTGAAGAACCATAGTCCTGCTGTCCTCTTTCCTTGGCCCATGTGGTCGATCCTGTATTTGACCATGACACAGTAACAGATTGATTGCATGGTGGGCCACACTGACAAGGCATCCCAGGCTTTGTATCACCCGTGATAGAGGGCTCACTGCCCAGTCAGCTGTCTCCAATTCAGCTTTGTCATTAATTTCACTTAATTGCTAAACACATGCCAAGTACTTTTACATCATTTAGTGTCCAGGCTATGCTTAGATGATATAAGATCAAATGAAGGAAACATGCAAAAATTTAGATAAAGTGGGAATTTATCATTCTGTGGGAGAAGCTCCTTGTTTATTTCATAGAATTCAGCAGTCCATTTTTTTAAATTACTTTTTATTTATCTCTTGAACCTAGCCAAGCATACCAATGTTTTCCAAGATGAAAGCTTTTTCTTGGTGCTAATGTCTTCAGACCACACATTTATATCATTTATGCTGTCTCACCTGATTAGAGTTTTGCAAAAACTTAAGTTGAAAAATAAGGATTCATAGACATCTCCACCAGAGCCTCCCGGACTCCCATGTAACCACTTACCACTGTTGGTAGAGCCCTTCTCAAAGTATGCTGGGAGGCTCTTGTTGCACAGTTTTTCCAAAGACCAGGCAAGGGCCACATCATTTTAATAAGGGGAATGGTTCTTTTGAGCAAGTCCCAGATAAATTTAGTGATTTATGAAAGCTTTTATCTGTCTCCTGATGGCTTTTACAGAGTGAAACACTACATGACCCATGTGATTTGTTTTCATTTACAAAGGTGCAGAAGCTTTGAATTTAAAAATGGAACGTTTTCTTCTTGTGCCAAATGTAAACAATTTAACATCCATTTCCCATCCAGCTATTTTACCAGTTCAAAAGAGTTTATATGAATCTTATCTGTATTATATTTCCTGCTGATTGGCAGTGCCTCCTACTTCAGCTCGGAAGCCAAAAATGTGCTGGCTCAGATTTGAACAGGAAAGGAATAACAAAGAAAACTGGGAAATAAATGTAATAAGTGGTTACGGGGCTGAAAACTATACTTATCGTTACTTATTCTCACAGAGTTGGTGCGGTGCTGCCATATCGATTTATGCCTGGGAAGTCTTTTATGGAAACACACAACAAAAGCTTCATATTATTTTGTCAACAAGAAAACACAGTTTACCTTATCTTCAAAGTCCCCATCTATTCCTGATTTGAACAGTTCCATATTCCTTGCTCACTGAGATCTCTGTGAGCCCTAGAGGAGATTTGCATTGGATACAATAATTTACCGTAACAGATAAAAGTCCCCAGAATGTCACAGAGCTGGTTTTCAAGGCCAGTGAAATAATTCAGTGGGGACCACAAGGAGTCCAGAGAATGAAAAGTATTGTGGCTCTTCCAGGCCAACTTAGAGTCAGTTTACTGAGCCTTTGAGACCTGCTTTTTTCTTTCCAGAATGTAAAAAACATTTATTTGGACTATTGTTTGAAAATCTTAACTCTCTCTTTCACATTGAAGGCCTGCACAATTGAAAAGGAGGGGAGGGAAAGAACAAAAATAGCTGTCTAGACTTTTCCTAGTGGAGTATTTTTGTTTATATATCCTAATAATACAATATGAACTGAGATAAAATGCTGGATCATAAACTTGGACCCTACTGTAAGGAGGACAAGGCAAGAGTTACGGTTTTTGTTCAAATATTAAACATTAGTTTTTTTCAAGATAATATGAGCAACAATTTCTATTAAAGGCCTTTCTCTAGCCACCCTTTCTAGAAATTTTCTCATTTGCCATTGGCTTTCCCACACCCACATTCCCTTATACTCCCATCCTATACTCCACCCTCAATTTCTACTCTATTCTCATGTCTTGATTTAATTTGACTTAACCAAGTACGGGGGGAGTATGTTGTTTTTCATTAGTATCCTGACTTTCCTGTCAACATTATGATTACCAGCACCATCTAACAGTTGGATGCTCATATTAAAGATAAGACATAATGTAAGAAAATTTTGGTACTGAATAGAAAAACAGGGTTGTGCTTTCTGAGGCTCTCTAGGCAAGCTGTACTTGGTAGAAAGAGCATTACAGGAGTTCAGTTTCCAATCCTTGCGTAAGACGTATAACCTCTCTGAGCCACTAATTTATTCATCATTCAAAAGAGAACACAGAGCCTGATAAACTGAAAAGTCCCTGATTCTTGAAGTTTTTTTTAAGTTTTTCATTTCCTGAAAGCTGACTACACCCCTAAAAATTACTTCCTGACATTAGATGCTATTGCTATGGGAAACACAAAATATTTTACTAGAATACACACATATTGATCTTCATATTGATATCTAACATTTGGTGAATATTCTTGGTTTACCAAGCATTTACACACCAGCTAACTTTGCATTCATTAGCCAACATACAAATGACATGGGTATGCATCAGCTGCTACATGTGGTACAGTGACATTCTTAAGAGCAAATGGGATATTGCATATGATGACAAAATAACTGGTAAGCTGAAGCTCACCAATCATAAATTAAAATTGGCATTTAACAGAAGTTTTCTAGTTCTTTTTTCTAGTTTTCTTTTCTTTATACACTNAGTGACATTCTTAAGAGCAAATGGGATATTGCATATGATGACAAAATAACTGGTAAGCTGAAGCTCACCAATCATAAATTAAAATTGGCATTTAACAGAAGTTTTCTAGTTCTTTTTTCTAGTTTTCTTTTCTTTATACACATACATGCCTTCTTTTTTTTCTCCATACAAAAAATTACACTAATGTTGTGTTCCTGTATTTACATGTGTTTTCCATTTGAAAACTCATCAGTTATTTGGACAATGATAAGATATTTCATTAAAAGTAATCTCCAAATATTGAGCAACTCTGGAGGTGAAACTCTCATTAAGTTCATTTGATGATATGCCATGTATGCAGTTAAAACTGAATGAGAAGACATGTCATATCCCCAGCCTCACAAACCCAGTCTCAGATAGAACACTTTGAGATATGATTATGTTTCAGAAAGGGATAAGTTTATTTAAAAGAATGTGTACATTTTGCTTCTTACCAAGTCACCAGTGCTAGAGCAATAGTGTCTGGCTCAAATTAGATGGTCAAAGAATATTAAAGCAATGAATGGATTAATGAATAAAGTCCCTTTATATTAATGTATGTTACAGTGTGGTAACTGACTAATGAGTGGTGGCCGTTGGGTAGCTTACTTCACCAAAGATGGAGAAATAATATTAGTGGATCTCATAATATCTCTTTCTTTACCTGGTTGTTTTCTTCCTCAAGAGCAAGCCATTGTGCCTATTAGGTACACACATTATTTAGACATATTTCACACTTGAAACTATGCAAGACTCTGCCCTGAAGTGTCAATCCATTAGGTAGATAATCTAATGCCTTTTCACACCTGGTGGAGACAACTATTAGGTCAATTTATGCCAGACACTGACTGGACTGGTGCCATAGACACAGTTCAGTCAGTCATGTCCAATTCTTTGCGACCCCATGGACTTCAGCAAACAAGTGTTCCGTGTCCTTCACCAACTCCTGGAGCTTGCTCAAACTCATGTCCATTGAGTCGGTGATGCTATCCAACCATCTCATCCTCTGTCATCCCCTTCTCCTCCTGTCTTCAGTCTTTCCCAGCATCAAGGTCTTTTCCAATGAATCAGTTATTTGCATCAGGTGGCCAGAGTATTGGAATTTCAGCCTCAGCATCAGTCCTTCCAATGAATATTCAGGACTGATTTCCTTTAGGATGGACTGGGTTGATCTCCTTGCAGTCCAAGGGACTCTCAAGAGTCTTCTGCAACACCACAGTTCAAAAGCATCAATTCTTCAGCACTCAGCTTTCTTTATAGCCCAACTCTCACATCCATACATGACCACTGGAAAAACCATAGCTTTGACAAGATGGACCTTTATTGGCAAAGTAATGACAGCTTTTTAATATGCTGTCTAGGTTGGCCATGGCTTTTCTTCCAAGGAGCAAATATCTTTTAATGCAACACCACAGTTCAAAAGCATCAATTCTTCAGCACTCAGCTTTCTTTATAGCCCAACTCTCACATCCATACATGACCACTGGAAAAACCATAGCTTTGACAAGATGGACCTTTATTGGCAAAGTAATGACAGCTTTTTAATATGCTGTCTAGGTTGGCCATGGCTTTTCTTCCAAGGAGCAAATATCTTTTAATTTCATGGCTAAAGTCACCATCTGCAGTGATTTTGGAGCCCAAGAAAGTAAAGTCTGTCACCATTTCCATTGTTTCCCTACCTATTTCCCATGAAATGATGGGACTAGATGCCATGATCTTAGTTTTCTGAATGCTGAGTTTTAAGCCAACTTTTTCACTCTCCTCTTTCACTTTCATCAAGAGGCTTTTCAGTTCCTCTTCACTTTCTGCCATAAGGGTGGTATCATCTGCATATCTGAAGTTATTGATATTTTTCCCAGCAATCTTGATTCCAGCTTGTGCATCATCCAGCCCAGCATTTTGCATGATGTACTCTGCATATAAGTTAAATAAGCAGGGTGACAATTAGCCATAGACTAATTATGCAGTTTTACTTGATATAAATGAAGAAATAGAGCCCACATGATCTCCAGTTTCCCTCTGGGCATTAATATCCTATAATTCTGCAAAAACAATAACTTTGCTCACAGAATGAACTTTGTTTACTGTAAGCAAATGGGTAAAAGTGACAGCATTTCTCAGTGGTTATCTTTGAGTAATGGTATTACTGGTGGTTTTTAATGTAATAAAATTTTCTTTATCACATTTTTGCAATGAACATATATGATTTTTAATCATATGAAACAGTGTCCTTTCCATTTTGGAAAAAGTAATTCTAGAAAGAAAAAATACAATAACAACAATAAAATATTAGTTTTTATATCCAGATCCAGAGCCATGTTTTTCAGATGTTAGCCCACAGATTTATAGACCTCCCATCCTGGAGATTTCCTAACTCCATAATTCAGTTTGGAGCCTGAGAATTTGTTTTAACAAGCTTCAGAATCCCACCTTGAGGAACCTGGATCTAACAGTGAAACATCGTATGAATATGCTTCATGGCTTATATTAAGTACTGAGTCAGTTCTACCAAAAATCATTCCTTATATCTGACTATCACAATTATAAGGAGGAATTTCTATACCAAAATCTATTTAACCTAAAAGGCATCTAGGACTAAAGAATTGTCCAAAAGCTCAGCTCCACTGAAAAAAAAAGTGTGGTTCCACAACAGATGGGACTTGAATGAACCCAGAATTATCAGCTAACCATCTGAAAGTGTAATACATTTAGGCCCCGATCCCCCAGGGCCCTCCAAAACCCTACACTGAGAAAACACAGACTGATGTCTAAAGTCAGGGATGAATCAGTGGGGCAGTGGCTTCAAACAGGGTTTCTGTCTGGGTCTGTGGTGCTAGAATATGTTCTCAGTAATGAAATTATAGGTCATCCCTTGGCAGTGGTTGAACTGGTTAGTGAACTAAACTACTTTATCACTGGATTTTATTTGAAATTTCGAAAAAGAAAAACAGAGAAAGAGAAAGAAATGTCTCCCAAGAGCTCTCAATATTAACTTATCAAGGGTTAAATTCTGTGTAAATTATATGCATTATAACTAAAAGCATAATCTATGAAAATGAATACCAAAATTAATTATAATTTTATTTGATCATATTGCCTATGTTTAAATGATAGAAGAAAGTAAAATGAATCTTCCAATCACAGAATGCCTTAAATTTATGTCTTTATTCAAGAGGCTGCAAATAATACTAATATTTATTGAGCATTTATTCAGTGCCTATTATGAACAGAAAGTTTGTGTCCCCCACAAAGTTCATATATTAAAGCCTTTAACCTCATCTGATGGTATGTGGAGATAGAATCTTTGGGAGGTAATTAGGGTTATATTAAGTCATGAGGGGTAGAGCCCTCATGATGGGATCAGTGGCCTTACAAGAAGAGAAAGAGATCAATTTCTTTCTCCACAAGCAGAAACCAAGCTGAAGAAAGACCATGTGAGGGCATAGGGAGAAGTCAGCCATCTGCAAGTCGGGTAGAGGGCTGTCAACAGGAACCTAATAAGACAGCAGCTTGCTCTTGGACTTTCCAGACTGCAGAACATTAATAAATTTCTGCTACTTAAGCCACCCAGTCTATGGTATTTTATAATGGCAGGCTAAGCAGACTAAGGCAGTGCTTAATTGCATTACCTGATTTAGCCAGCCACACAGGGTCACTTTAAACAGGAGGCTCCAAAGCATCAAAATCTTGTTTTCAAGGTTGGTGTCACTTTGACAAAAGCATCTTTTTATATTTTGCTGTGTGCTAACAGCTAGAAAATTTTGTTACCATATTTCATGTGTGTGTATGTGTGTACATACTTGTTACCAAGCCCAAGCTTGTACTGCTTGCTGACCACAGATCAGTAAATTAAGAGGTGAATTGTTGGGGCAAGAAATTCTGGCTATTAGGAATGCCAGCTGATGGAAAAGATGGTAGACTAGTGTCAAACCTTCTTACCCAAGTTAGAACTCAAGCTTCTTTTATACTAAAAGGGGAAGGGGTGTGGTTGATCATTCCAGACCTTGGTGTCAGAATCCTTTGTTCTTGCACTGGTCCGAGGACAGGTCATGATGTTCCTGTAAACCTCCAACAAGACAAATGTTAGTCTCTGTTCTGCAACATTTAATCTCTGTATGAATGGAAAATTGTTATATTTTAGAGGTCAGAGCCTTGAGACTGGGTTATCCTGTGTATTTCAGGCTATAGGCAACAACTTGTAGCAAAAGCAATAGAATGCAAAGGTTAAAGTTAAAGAAAAAGATCCAACATGAAGGCACGCTTGTTCTTCCCTATTACATGCTCATCGAGGATATATAAGAGTGTGTTTGTAGGTATATGTGCCTGAGGACAGTAGACCCTTGGACCCAATATACTTAGTGGCTAATTTCCTCCATTTTTCTTTAAGGGACTCTCTGTCTCCTCATTATTCCAGAAGGGGAAAAAGAGAGATGAAGGAAGAGGGAGAAAGGAGGAAGAAAAAAAGGTAAGCAAGAATGAAAATAGAGAGGTAAAAGGAAAGAAAATTATGTGAAAGAGCACACAGGGGTATGGGATTTAGCAAAGAAGAAAAAGAGGAGTGACTCTAAGATGCCCTGCTTTCCCCAGCTCTATCCTCTGCTCTCTTTCCAAATTCCCAGGCTGCTGCCAGACCAGTCCCCCACGCCTCTTCTATCCATTCCCTAAGCCTGTGCGTGAAGCTTTCACCTCATTCTCTGAGTTCCAACCCCAGCACTCTAGCCAGAATCAGAATAAAAGGAAATTTCCTGTTCATTAGGATTGCACCAAGAGGCTAATTAAAGAAAACACAGAAATCTACAAGGAGTTTCTGACACTTTCCAATTCTTTAAAACCATGGATGATGAATGCATGGCTCCTTACAGCCCTTCACGAGGCAATCCACCACTTCTTCCCCCACTCCCAGCTCTGGAGACCTCCTTAAATTTATGCAGAATGGATAACAGCAACCCCCTTCAAACTGAATTCAAAACTGCCCATTACATGTCAGCCCATTATGCATTCCATTCTTTGCAAGGTTTTATTTTGAGGATGTACATTGCTCAGGAAAGAGAGCCCTTTAGGGTACAGTATATTTCAAAACACAATTAAAATAAACTCTTCAAGTGGAAATGTAAAATGCATTTGTATTCTATTAAAGTCTTTGGCCTTATCAACTGGAGAGTGCTCCATATCAAGGTCATTAGTAACCAGCCTTACACAATGGGCAACAAGCATCAGCTGCACAAAATCAAACAAGGGCCCCAAACACCACAATAACTTCCTGTACCTGTACTTGTTTGCTTGCTGAGCCCTCGAACAGTGGGAGTTGCTGCAATACATAAAAGCGTAACAGCTTAAGTCAATATTTGCCAGCCTAAGTGAGTGATTTTATTTAGTGAGATGACTGAACCCTTTTGAATAAACACCTCTCCTTGCAAGCATCCCAGGCAGGAACTGGAGGAAGGGCTCAGGGCAGAACCAATTCTGCTCTTGTGGTGGAGCTCAGGCTAGGGCTTAGAGGCTTCAGAAAATCTTTTTCTGGCCCCTTTCCTGCAATTCTATGCATCCTCGGGCAAGGGATACAATCCTAGTGGCATGAGGTCCAGTCTAGAGGCAAGGGAAAACTCTCACCTCTCAGCTGCTCTCTCTTACGTCCATAGATATGTAGTTCTCATCACAGTCGCCCAGAGGGCACTCATAGCCAGGCCCAGAGACTGACTGACTCGGTGTGTTTGGGATGGAGCCTGAGACTATGTGTTTCTAATAAGTTCCCAGAGGATACTGAGGCTGCTGGTTCTGGGGCCACACTTTGAGAACCACTGGTTGGTCTAGACCAGCTCCATCCAATAGAAATGTAACACTAACCACCTATGTTATTTGAAATTTTCCAGTAGGCATATTGAAAAAGTAAAAAAGAAACAGATGAAATTGTTTAATAATATATCCAAAATGATATTATTTCAAACTATAATCATATAAAAATTACTAATGAGTACTTCACATTAATTTTTTTATACCAAGTCTTCAAGTTCCAGGATGTAATTTTCACTCACAGCACATCTCAATTCAGACTAGTTGCATTTCAAGGGCTCAGTAGCCACATGTGGCTAGTGGTTGTTGTGTTGCACAGCATGGTTGTAGACCATGCTCTGAGTGTACAGGACTCAGAGATCCCCAGACCTATACCTTAAGCCACCTCTAGGGCCTGAGTATCCCCACAAGTGTGCATCCTACTGTTGGAATCCAGCACATATCCCCAAGCTCAAGGGGGCCCTGAAGATAGCGAGATCGGGAGGTGAAGTGTATTGGAATAAACTTGAACATAAGAGCTGGGGTGTCCATGCATGGGAACATGAGGTATGTTGAGGTGTAGGGCAGAGTTGGGTGTGGAGAAAAATGGAGCAAAATGGGCTAGATGTGTATAAGAGAGAGATTGATCATATTCCAGACTCCTTTCAGTTACAGGACAGTTCATTCCCTCTACTATGCTTTCAATGGATTTTGCAGAAAGTTCTGGCTGCCACTGCATTTTCACTTTCTCACCTGTCTTCAGGACAATTAGCTTTGGGGTTTGGAGCTCTCCCAGGGCACTGCTCATAAAAGGAGATGCTTCATATGCCTTCCTGCTGTAGGGCTCTCCTTCCTGGAGTTTTTCCTTTCTTTTATAAGTGACTTGGGGGTCTGGCTTCAAGGAGTGATCATAAAGAGAATGATTACTTTACACTGGCTGCTATGAGGAGAGGATTCAGTGAGGAGGGATTTATACATGGAAATCAATAACTGCATTGGAAGGCATCACCTTTTGCCCATATAAGTGCTGCCCACAGGGTCAATAGCTGGAATTAACCTGGATCCCTTTTTTATTATTATTATTTTTAATAAAGCCGCTTTATGATAGACTCTGATGTGAGCTCCCATGCTGCAACTGCACCAACATGAAGGGAAAGAACACATAGTTTCATTTAAAAATTGTTTTTTTGTCCCAGTGGGTACCACTTCCTCACTCCCACCTCCCTCACCCTCCTAGTCTCCAGGGAGCCAGAGAGAAAAGAGCAAAATTAAGCCTTTTATGAACATAAACTGATACCAATATAAAAGAGAATGAGCTCATTGCCCTGGTTTTATAGGTTGTTTAATTTGTGAGATACAGTAATGAAAATCAGGTTTGGTAGGAATGGCTATACTGAATGCTCACTGGATGCCACATCCCATGCTTGGTGCTTCGCTTACCTCATTTAATCCTTTCAACTATCCTATAAGATGAATAACTAGAGACCCAGCATGGTTAAATGTCCCACGGAGGATGTAAGAGATTGACAGGCTTCTTCCTACCAAAGTCTTTTTGACTCACTAATCTGTGCTGTTTGATGGAACAGAAAGGTTGAACTGACAGATGCTTCTTTTTTGCCAGTGTCTGTTCTCAGCTGCTCAGCCATGTCTGACTCTTTGTGGGCCTATGGACTGCAGCCTGCCAGGCTTCCCTGTCCTAGAATAGGTGTTAAAAGCTTCATATATCTGTGTACCTTGTACCCAGAAAATCATCATTCTTTCTCTTAACAATGTACAAAGATGGGGCAATAAGAAAACGGTTTTGTGGTAATCCTAGAGTCAGTCCTTAAATCTTCTGTTTCTCTCACACCTCACAGCCATCAGCTCTAAGAAAGATAATGTTGAGGAAAGCACAACCCTTCAGAAAGGAACTCGGACCAATCCAAAATGATACCTCCCAGCTGGTGAACTAGACAAAGTACTAACCTACACAGAGTCAGTCCTTGGCAATGGAGTAATTTCCATAACGCTCTTTAAACTTTTCTGGCTTTGAGGATCTTGCCATACGTGGCTGGGCTATCTTTGTTGGTTCAACTAAACAGTAATTTCTAAATCTCTATATCATGTTTGGTGCAGGCACAGTCCCATTGCAAGTATGTGTGTTTCATGAGCCTAAAACAAGAGCCTACATTATTTGAAAGCCTGGGAGGAAGGTTTCAGCCTCCCAGAAACATTTCAGTGTGTCTTTGACTGCAGAATAGTTCGCAAGGGTAATGTATTCTGGGAGTCTGCTAGAATGCTCAGCTGACAAGAGCCCTGTTGAGATGATGTTCATTCTCCTGGGAACTTTTCTGTTTACATGTGTCTTTACTCATCTTTTAGCAGAATCAGAAAGCTGAATGGAAATGCAGTGTTTGAGAACACAAAATGGATTTTGACACTTTAAAAAACTTTCATGCAGAGAAACCCAGAGTTAATTTTCACATGTAGGCTAGTTCTAAAACCCTGGAATTTGGGAGTTGTCTGGAACTGTAGGGATCATTTCCTCTTCAGGCTAATACAGTAACCATTAGCCACATTTGTCAATTTACATTAAATGTAAAATAATTTGAGAGAGACTGGCCAAGATAGTAGAGTAGGAAGGCCCTGAGCTCAACTCCTCCTCCCATGGGCATACCAAATTGAAACTATTCATACAGCAACCATAAAGACTAGCAGAAAAGATCTTCTACAACTAAGATATAAGGAAGGAAACACAGCAAGATGAGTAGGAAGGCCAGAAAAACACTGCCATTAAGACCCATACCCCTAGATAGGTGACCCACAAGAGGATAATTACAGTTGCAGAGGTTCTCCCCAGGAAGCAAGGGGTCAGAGCCCCACATTGGGCTTCTCAGTTGCACCAGAAAGATGAGCTCCCAGAACGTGTGTGTTTGAAGGCCAGTGGGACTTACTTTGGGGAGAAGTAGAGAACTGTGGAAGCCTGGTGGGCTGCTGTCTATGGGGTGGCACAGAGTCAGACACGACTAAAGCCACTTAGCAGTAGCAGCAGCAGAGAACTGTGGAAAATAGACACTCCAGCTCTTTTTTTTTAATTATTTATTTTAATTGGAGGCTAATTACTTTACAGTATTGTGGAGGTTTTTGCAATACATTGGCATGAATCAGCCACAGGTGTATATATGTCCCCCATCCCGAGCCCCCCTCCAACCACCCTCCCCATCCCATCCCTCTGGGTTGTCCCAGTGCACCAGTTTTGAGTGCCCTGTTTCACACATTGAACTTGGACTGGTGATCTGTTTCACATTTGGTAATATACATGTTTTAGTGCTATTCTCTCAAATCATCCCACCCTTGCCTTCTCCCACAGAGTCCAAAAGTCTGTTCTTTATACCTGTGTCTCTTTTCCTGCTCATGTATAGGGTCATCATTACCATCTTTCTTAATTCCATATATATGTGTTGGTGTTTTTCTTTCTGACTTCCTTTACTCTGCGTAATAGTCTCCAGTTTCATCTACCTCATTAGAACTGATTCAAAGGCATTCTTTTTAATAGCAGAGTAATATTCAATTATGTATATGTACCACAACTTTCTTATCCGTTCATCTGCCTATGGACATTTAGGTTGCTTCCATGTCCTAGCTATTGTAAACAGTGCTGTGAGGAACATTTTGGTACACATATCTCTTTCAGTTCTGATTTCCTCAATGTGTATGCCCAGCAGTGGGATTGCTGGGTCATATGGCAGTTCTATTTTCAGATTTTTAAGGAATCCCCCCACTGTTCTCCATAGTGGCTGTACTAGTTTGCACTCCCACAAACAGTGTAAGAGGGTTCCCTTTTCTCCACACCCTCTTCAACATTTATTGTTTATAGACATTTTGATAGCAGCCATTCTGACCAGCATAGACACTCCACTCTTAAAGGGCACACACAAAATTTCACATACTCAAAGATATAGGGCAGAAGCATTAATCTGAAAGGAACTTGGGTCATACCCACTTGATGATTTTGGACAGCCTCTCAGAGAGGCAGGAGGCAACTGGGACTCATTCTGGGGACATAAATACTGACAGCAGCCATTTTGGGGAGCTCATCCTACCCCACGGACACTGGTGCTAAGAAGAGCCATTCTGGAATCTTTCTTCTAGCTTATTCACACAGGGATCTAGCCCTGCCCAACAGCCAGTTGGCACCAGTCCTAGAATACCACAGGCCAAGAAGCTAGATGGGAAAGAAGAACAAAACTGGAGATATCATGTGCCCTGATTTCAAACTATACTATAAAGTTCCAGTAATAAAAACAGTATGGTATTGGCTCAAAAATAGTAGCAATGAATCAGATCAATGGAACAGATTACAAAGCCCCAAAATGAAGCCATTCTTTATGACCAATTAATCTATGACAAAGGGCTTCCCTGATGGCTCAGATGGTAAAGAGTCCACCTGCAATTCAGGAGAACCAGGTTTGATCTCTAGATCAGGAAGATCCCTTGGAGAAGGGAATGGCTACCCAGTCCAGTATTCTTTCCTTGGAGAATTCCATGGATAGAGGAGCCTGGTGGGCTACAGTCCATAGGGTCACAATGAGTCAGACACAACTGAGTGACCTTCGCTGTCAATCTATGACAGAGGAGGTCTAAAACATACAATGAGGAAAAGACAGCCTCTTCAATAAATTGTGTTGGGAAAACTGGACAGCTGTAGGTAAAAGAACCAAATTAGACTAATTTCTCATGCCATATACAAAGGCAAACTCAAAATTAAAGACTGAAATGTACAACCTGAAACCATGGAAATTCTAGATGAAAACATGGGCAGTGTGCTCTTTGACATCAGTCTGCAATTTGGGGGAGTATGTCTCCTCAAGCAAGAGAAACAAAAGCAAAAATAAACAAGTGGGTCTTCATCAAACTAAAATGTTTTTGTACAGTGAAGGAAAAAATTTCAAAATGAAAAGGCTACCCACTGCATAGGAGAAGATATTGCAAAAGATATGTCTAATAGAGGTTAACATCTAAAATACATAAATAATTATTATAGATCAACAATTTTAAAAGTGAATTAAAAACTAGTAAAGGACCTGAATAGACAGGTTTCCAAAGAAGACATATAGATGGTCAATAGGGACATGAAAAGATGCTCAAGGTCACTAGCCATCAGGGAAATGCAAATCAAAACCATAATGAGATATCACTCATACCTGTCAGAATGGCTATTATCAAAAAGACAATAAATGAAAATTGTTGGTGAAGATTTGGAGAAAAGGGAACTCTTGTACACTATGGTGGGAATGTAATTTGATGTGGCCACCAAGGAAAACTGTACTGATATTCCTCAAGAAATTAAGAATATATTTACCATTTAATCCAGCAATTCTACTCCTGGGCATTTATACAAAGAAAATGAAAATGCTTATTAGAAAAGATATATGCACCCCTATGTTCATTGTAGCATTATTTATAATAGGCAAGATATGGAAGTGCCCATCAATAGATGAGTGGGTTAAGAAGATGTGGTATATATATTATACATATATACCTATGTGTGAATACTACTTAGCCATAAAAAATAAAATCTTACCATTCGTGACAACATGGATGGACCTAAAATGTATTATGCTAAGAGAACTCAGAAAAATAAAAATACCATATGATTTCACCTATATGTGGAATCTGAAAAACAAGTAAACAAACAGCTAAACAGAAATAGATTCATAGATACAGAGAACAAATAAGTGGTTGCCAGAGGACAGGGGAGGGAGAGAAGTAGGTGAGGCAGACAAAGAGGTCTAAACTTCCTGTTAAAAAATAAATGTGTCATGGGTATGAAATGTACAGTAAGGGAAATATAGTCAGTAATTACATAATATCTTTATATGGTGACAGATGGTAACTAGTCTTACCATGGTGATCATTTTGAAATGTATAGAAACATTGAATCACTGTTCTGTATCAAGGAACTAACAATGTGGTAGATCAATTATATTTCAAAAACAAACAGAAAAACACATAGATCAGATTTGTAGTTTCCAGGGGCAGGGGGTTAGGGAAGGGTGAACTTATTGAAGATAGTCAGAAGATAATAACTTCCAGGTATAAGATAAATAAATACTAAGGATGTAATGTAAGACATGATAAATATAGTTAACACAGTTTTGTTACACATATATGAAACTTTTCTAATGAAACTTTTTAAGAAAGTAAATCCTGAGAGTTCTCATCACAAGAAAGTTTTTTTTTTACATTTTTAAAATTTCATTTCTATGTGAGATGATGGATGTTCACTAAACTTATTTTATGAAAAGGTAAGTCAAATCATTATGCTGTATATCTAAACTTACACAGTACTGTGTCCATTATATCTCAATAAAGCTGAAAAAAAGATCATCCAGAATAAAAGTAAAAGAATAATTTAAATCAAGTTAAAACTAAAAATTAAAATATGTTTCTCAGTCACACTAGTCAGTCATCAGCCACATATGGTTAAATGGCTACTCTATTGGACAATACAAATATAGAACCCTTAGATCATTGCCAAAAGTTCTGCTGGCCAGCACTGGCTAGACCACTCTCCCCTCCTTTTATAGAAAATGTACAGAAGTCAAAGTCAAATGTCTTGCCCTCTTTCAGACAGTAGTTTGACTGTAATTAGAAAAAATCTAGTTTGTCTTCTGCTGTCCTTTCATACTATCAGGCCATTTGCCATCTCTAATTAAAGTATCAGGCATTATTCTAATAACATCCAGAACAAATACAAATGAATAAAAGCTAGCTGGTGACATAGGAGGGAAGAAGGGAAAGAGTGATACCTTTAAAACCCTATCTAGCCTCTCAAGTTGAAGAGTAACATATATCCTGGAGAAATTTAATTCTTCTAATTTGGCACCCTTTCTCTACACGGCTAAAAGCAATCATATGTCTGAAGTGTACATATTTTGTTTTTGTCTGCTCAGCACCCCTCATGTTAAGAGAATCTGTCTCTTCTTCAGCCGTTACATCCATTCAGTTCATGTAATGCTTCATTTAACAGTATTGAGCCTGCTTAGTTTAGAATGGAAACTAGACCTGGACCTGACCAAAGACATTAGTGGAAGTGTGAGCATAGCTAATTTGAATAATCTCCAAAGACGTCAAGAAGAAGAAACTCATTGCTGCTATTTCTAAGTTGGAAGAAACCAATCCTAGAATTGTTACTAGACTTCTTTGGTCCCGCACTGGTCCTCTCATTGGAAAAAGCAGAGACAAAAGATGGAGAAAGAAAGATGTCTGATGTCATTGTTTGGACATCCAAATCCAGTCTTGAACTTTGCAGTTACCTGAACCAATAAATTATTCCCTTCCCTCTTTTTTTGAGCCTATTTTAGTTTGGTTTATATTACTTAGAATAGAAAGAGTCCAGATTAGTATAAACACAGGTTCTAAAAATCACTTTTGAAAGATTACCACCATGACCTTTGCAGCCATTAACAGAATGTGGACTTCCTTAGGCTGAAAAAAAAAAATGCCTCTGGAAAGTTCAACTTTTCTCAGACTTCCAGGCATCTCTGACCTTCCTGATGGGATCCATTTCTAGGTAGATAATCTTCACACACTGCCTCCTCTGCTTTCTTCAGCACTCTCAAGCTCACAGACCACCCATTTGTAATGCTCTGTGCTAGCATTCTACACTGACCTTTTCCTGACCTTTAATTTTCTGAACCTATCTCATGAACAGTTCAGCCCAGGTATAAGCAATAGGAAACAAAGATTTATATGCCACAGTATATTTTATATTTAATAACTGAGCTGTCATGGCATTTATCTATATAAAAATTTGGATAATTCATGAGTGGCTTGGCAATAGCAGCCTCCACTGAGATATGCTTCCTGTTCTAACTCAAGAAGATGGAAAACTTGGTAGATACTCTCACATGCACAGAAATCTTCAAATATATTTTTTTATGTAGGAAAATGAAAAGTAGCCTTACCAGGAAATGTTGGCTCACAGGAACACATTCTATGGTGATCTTGTAGCAGAGGATATGTGACTAGAAGGCTGCTAGTGGGGCTTCCCTGGTGGCTCAGAGGTTAAAGCACCTGCCTCCAATGTGGGAGACCCGGGTTCGATCCCTGGGTCGGGAAGTTCTCCTGGAGAAGGAAATGGTAACCCACTCTAGTATTCTTGCCTGGAAAATCCCATGGACGGAGAAGCCTGGTAGGCTACAGTCCACGGGGTCACAAAGAGTCAGACACGACTGAGCAACTTCACTTCACTTCACTTCAGTGTAGTCGTAATAGTTTGCTTTAGACCCTATTGCAAAGGCTCACAGATATACAGATACACAAGAATACTAAGTGATGAAGCTAGAATTTGCCCAACTCAAAAGCCCCAATTCTTTCTGTTTTTCTACAGGTGTTTTATAACCATGTACTTTAGAGGACAAAACAAAGAGAAACTGACATTTTGGTTAAACAGATATTGTGTAGTTTGTATGCCAGGTCTCAGTTTTATAAAATAATATCAGAGACTAATAGATAATAAAGCAAAAAAAAAAAAAGCTAGTCTCACATTTGTAGCTTCACATTCTTATTCCTCTATCATTAATCTATAAAAGTGTCAAATATTATCTATTTGGTACTATCTAGTCCCTCTGTGTTTTGCTTTATTTATGTTTTCATTCACAAATAAATTTTCATGTACTAGTTTCAGAAAGTTCAGCAACCCAATCCAATTCTAGGATAGCTAAAGATTATGGTAGATCATGCCTACCATCTGAGATTTAAAAGCACTGCTATATATCCTGGAGTCATCTGCATACCTTCCATAAGTATCTGGGAGAAGAAGTAATGGTTTGAGGAAGTTTTAGGAAAAAAATCCTTACTCTCAGAGAATTAAAGATCTTAATGGACTAGGATGTGGTTACATTCTTAACACCATGACTCTCTCTTCTTTTGCAATACCCAGTGCACTTGAATTTTCTCGACTTTTATTAAGCATACTTACAGCCTCGAAGTCTCTTGAGGGCAAGGACTGTGAAGGTTTTCTTTAGCACAGTGTCCCAGGCCCTGCTAGTACTCAGTGCCTGGCCAAGTTCAGTTCAGCTCAGTCACTTAGTCATGTCCAACTCTTTGTGACACCATGGACTGCCGCATGCCAGGCCTCCCTGTCCATCACCAACTCCCAGAGTTTACTCAAACTTATGTCCACTGAGTCAGTGATGCCATCAAACCANCTGCCCTCAATCTTTGCCAGCATCAAGAGTCTTTTCCAATGAGTTGGCCCTTTTCATCAGGTGGCCAAAGCACTGATGCTCCAGCATCAGTCCTTCCAATGAATATTCAGGGTTGATTTTCTTTAGGATTGACTGGTTTGATCTCCTTGCAGTCCAAGGGACTCTCAAGCATCTTCTCCAACACCACAATTCGAAAGCATCAACCCTTTGGCACCCAGCCTTCTTTATGGTCCAGCTCTCACATCTGTACATGACTACTGGAAGAACCATAGCTTTGACTATACAGATCTTTTTCAGCAAAGTGATATCTCTGCTTTTTAATATACTGTCTAGGTTTGTCATAGCTTGTCTTCCAAGGAGCAAGTGTGTTAAATTTATGGCTACAGTCACCATCCACAGTGATTTTAGAGCCCAAGAAAAGTACGATGGTCCACCCCAAAATTCTCTCAAAGCTTAAGGGAGAAGAAATATGCAATATCTACTTGTCTTGAATAATCTCAGAACGATCACAAATTGATTTGTTAAGAAAAGCAATAGATAATTTCATTCCAAAGAAAATCACACACTTATTATAATCAGGGATCATTAGCAATTGCTATCAGAGAGTCAAATCTGTGTTTGTGACTTTTAGATTATTCTGCTGCCTGAAAGAGAAGGATTGAACTAAAGGGATTAAAAAAAAAAATACTCTGTGTTCATGCTGCTTTTTGAGCCATCAACCTCATATCGATGGATACCAGCTTGCTGTGTGTGGCACTCTGAGTAAGTTGTGAAGATCATGTGTGCACAGGTGAAAAATGATGCGATTCTGATGTGGTCACACGAGGATCTCAGGTCTGAGTCTGAGGCCATCTTTAGCCTTATCTTTCAGTGATTCTCCGCTCTCTTCCCTGGGAGAAAACTTGGAGCCAAGACTTCTGATCAGCACAAGTTCACAACATTCTGTGTAGAGTTTTCCCACTATAAAATGATACATATCTTTAAATCAAAAGAGTGAGGTAATTGATCAATCCTAAGATCTTCTATACCCATTTTTCAAGGATAACTTAGAATCTTATTCTAAGGGGATAGAAATTCTTTCCACCTGCCAGTACCAGAGAAGATCTTCAGTCACCCATCTCTGAGCATCCTTGCACCACCTCCCAGAGCAGAAGCTTGGCCTGCCACAGCCTGTCCCCACGCCCCTACTTCCCTTCCTAGAGCCTGTTGCTGGCCCCAAGCCCCCCTGCCTTTCCCAACCCCTTCCTAGCTCCCGCTCTGGTTCAGTGCCCATGCCTTTGTGGGCTTGGGGCAAATGTAAGCAGGTAGACCCAGGTTCGATCCCTGGGTCGGGAAGATCCTCTGGAGAAGGAAATGGCAACCCACTCCAGTATTCTCACCTGGAAAATCCCATGGACAGAGGAGCGTGGCAGGCTACAGTTCACGGGGTTGCAAAGAGTCAGACACGACTGAGAAACTTCACTTTCACTTCTTTTTATTATTGCTGTGGTCCAATCAGACATTTAATTGTCTGGAGTCCCAGCTGATTGGTACTGCAACTGGCTCCAAGAGTGGAACTTCACTGGGAACATCCACTTTCATGTCCCTCCTATTTGACACGGTTTTTCAGGAAAGGCCCGTCATCTACCTCTCATGGTACTGGAAACTTCTTGTTAATTCTTATTTTTCAGAGCAGTATCTCCTAGTCTCCTGGGTGTCTTCCTTAGATCCCTTGAAACAGCTAATGGAGCAGGTACCGGTTTCACTTGAGTGGCAGAGAGAGCAGACTGTCTCATCCTCAGAGTGGCTGTCACAGGCAAACTCTGTAAGAAAGGGGTCCTTGGAGAGGCCCCGAGCACACTCTGACCACGCAGACAGCTCCATCCCCACACAGCTCTCCTAAGATGCTCACAGCCAACTGCTCCTCTGGGCCTTTATAAAATCACATCCATTACGTCATTTAGTAAGAGAGATCCTAGTCTGAGGAGCCCTAAGTCCTGACCTGTGTGTTTCTCTGTGGCACAGAACTGAGAAATTACAGAAAGGCTCTGAAACATGCATGCCACGCCCAGGAATGCATCCAGGTCTCTGCCTAGTGGAGACCAGTGAGAGGTCTCCCCTCCTGCCCACAAGCCCTCCCAGGACAAAGAGAGAGGCCCAAGAGTCCCCCAAGACATGCATATCCCAAGAAGACCAGAATGTACTCACTGAATGCAGCATTCCTAGCTTAACTAAATGCATGACGGAACCCACCAATCCAACAACGGCAACGAAAAATAACAGGAATGCACAGCCTCATTTTTTAAATAAAGACTGGGCAGCAATCATAGAAACCAGTTAGTAAGCTCTTTCCACTCAGCACCAAGATCTGTCATCATCCTAATGGCTGTCCTCAGCACACTGCTACTAAGTGGCCACATCTGCGGGATGTTGTGCCAGACGCTCCTGAGAGCGAGTTACTCTGTACCCGCAGGGCTGGGCCTGAGTACAGATGCAGCAGGCTGGGTGCCCAAACTGTAGAACACAGGGACACACACACACGCTCACACACAGACTCACACACACATACATGCTCACAGACTCACACACACACAGAGTCACACACACAGAGATTCACATACAAGCACACACACAGCCTCACACACAAGCACACACACTCTCACACACACACATACTCACACACAGATTCACATATGCAGACTCACACACACACACAAACACACACATACAGAGTCACAGACTCACTTGATCACACACACATGCTCTCACACACACATGCTTACACACAAATGCACACAGACACACCCACACAATCATACACATACACACATATGCATGCACACTCACACACATGCTCACACACAGACTCACACACACATAATCAATCTCCCATATACACTCACACATTCACACACGTGTACACACATATGCATGATGTCTAATTATTCATGTATGTATTGCAATGAATTGGGTACCTCATTTAACAAAACTGGGAAAAGAACTTGATTATGTGCCATCTCATTGCACAATGTTTATGAATTAAAACCAAAAGATTTTCGGTGCAGATGGCAGAGAATGCAGGTCTGCCAATCTGGCTCCCTCCGCAGAGTAACAGATCATATTTTAACTGCTCCAGAGAAAACCATTATACATAGTACTCTTACACAGAATCTTTTTGTTCTGTGATGAATAGCTTAATATAAATGATTATCCCTAATTCATCTAAACAGTCAGAATGGCTTTTTCTCTATTTCTAGGTGAAGTGTTATTGCGAGATGTCATCCCCTAATTCTCCTTTACTCTAGGCTCTGGAACCTCACATTCTGGTGTTCCCCCAGGAGAATTTATAATTTCAATAAGAAAAATTCTGATATTCGGCAGCCATTTACTATTCTGCTTCTGAGGCGGGACAGAACCTGAAGTCAGGACCCAGCCCCCACCTGTGTACACTGATGGCCTTTCGCTCTGTTGGCTGCTGAGGGAGAGGCCAGGGCCCTGGCATCAGCCTGCAGTGGTGTCTCTGGAGTTAAGGGGAGGTTCCTGCCGGTTCTTCCTCTGGCCCCACGGCAGCCTGGGCCGCTCCCCTCCTGTCCTCTCTGCCCAGGTGCTGGCAGGCTCCTCCCTTGCATCCCTAATCTCACAGCCACCACCACAGCCAGCACCACAGCCTGTCGCCATCGCTCTCCTCAGCTTGCTGTGCTTTGGAGTAATGTTTTGTCTTTCTCGGTTAACAAGAAGATGAACTAGGTGAGAACAAAAAAGTGTGCCTGTTTGGCTCACTTTCAGAGCCCCATGTCTAGACCAAAGCTTAGCACGTAGAAGTGAAGTGAAGTCGCTCAGTCGAGTCCGACTATCTGAGACCCGTGGACTGTAGCGCACCAGGCTTCTCCGTCCATGGGATTCTCCAGGCAAGAATACTGGACTGGGTTACCATTTCCTTCTCCAGGGGATCTTCCCGACCCAGGGATCGAACCTGGGTCTCCTGCACTGGAGGCAGATGCTTTAACCTCTGAGTCACTAGGGAAGCTCTAGCACATAGAAAGTGCCCTGTAAATATTTGCTGAATTAAACAATCATCTGGTGCCGTGTGCCTCCAGNGGGGATCTTCCCGACCCAGGGATCGAACCTGGGTCTCCTGCACTGGAGGCAGATGCTTTAACCTCTGAGTCACTAGGGAAGCTCTAGCACATAGAAAGTGCCCTGTAAATATTTGCTGAATTAAACAATCATCTGGTGCCGTGTGCCTCCAGATATCAGAGTTTGAAAGTTAAGTGTGATTTCCATTCTTCTACACATTGTATCACAAAACCTTTGCCAAGTGATGAAAAGTTGAGAGGCAAGCCCTCAATTCACTTGTGCTGTCTGCCCCTGCCCCACCCACCTTCTCCTGGGGTATCTGGCAGGCAGGGGAACTACCTTAGTCACATGGCTCTTCCCGGGCAGGTATCCCAGTCCTTCCAGGCCTGCTGAGTGGGGCTCGCGTGGATGCCCGCACCAGTCCACCTGGGGACACACATCCCTGTGAGACTGGCAGACGGCACGATTCTTCAGTGCTGGTTTATCCCTGGGCCCCTGGAAAGCCTTGTTTGTAGGCTTGTGTAATGTACAGGTGATGTATGGTACATTTCTTCACTGATTCATCCCCTGCTATATCTGCATAGTCTCCTTTAAATTGTTTTGGAAACTAAAGGGAAGATGGTTTGCAAGGGGCAGAGGAGGTGGAAGTTGAGAAATATCACATATTGAGTCTTCAAAACACTTGAAGTCCTTTACTTTTTTATGCTTCTGAATTTAATGACAAACCAAGACCAATATATGACACTTGAGATACTCTGGATCTCAACCTATCTTTCTCGTCTGCTTATCTATCTATCTACCAATGTACACACACACACACACACACACAGAAACATGAATTTTATTCTGATAACTACTCAGAATCTCACCTTAGGCTAAGTCAGGTTTACATTTCAAACTACAGGAGACAAGATGACCTTCTTTCTGAAATGTTCAACATCTCAGACATACTGTCACAGAATGCATAAATGACCTTTTACTAGTGTTTTGGTTGAATATCTCTTATAATAAACCTATCCAGGAGATAACATAATAAGATCTGTGTGCTTTAAATGACATTTTCTTGAAAACATTTTAGAAAATAGTCACTAAAGCTCTGTAAAAGATTAGGCTAAATTACGTTATTAAAGCTGACTGGATTCCATTAGAGCTTAATATTTGAAAATAAATATGTAATTACTTAGGATCTGTCTTCTAAACCGAAAAGAAAGGTGCATGTGAGTGTGTTTTCATGTAAATATGAAGAGCCCTGGGTTAACTGCTGCTGTTTCCTGCCTGTCACACAACCGGTCTTTTTGAGACAAAACTGTGTCTTCTTCCAGATCTGCTGTTACTCATTATCTGAGAAAGGTCAGAGGTTTCCAGGGCAGTCACTACCCAGTCGTCATTGATGACATTTTGAATTTCATGACTGCTTTGAGACACGTGTCCACTCCAAATAATATAAAACACCAAACATTCACAGCCAAGCAGTATCCCATTGTCTTAATTAGTATGGAGTGATACACAAATGTTATTTTAAACATAACTGAACATGATAACTTTCTCCTGATCTTTTTCTTGTAAAGTCTTCTCAATCAGTTTCTGTCATTAATATTCCCTTTTTCACTTTGAAACATACTTATGTATGTTAAAAACAGAGGCATTTGTACCGAGCTTTCTTAAGATTACAGTGAGGGTTTGATTTTCTTAAAGGATTAAAATGAAAACCCGTATTTCCCCTTCCCACAATTTTATTTTCTTAATTTAATCTGTATTATTATTATTGGCTGCTCTGCGTGACATGTGGGATCTAGTTCCCTGACCAAGGATCAAACCCAGGCCCTGGGCAGTGAGAACATGGAGCTATAACCATGGGACCACCAGGGAATTCACAGTTTTCAGTAAGGTTGATCAAAGCTACATTTTCACTTGTTTAAGTCTTTAGCTCCAACTAAAATATAGATTGTTATTGTTTAGTCACGAAGGCCTGTCTGACTCTTTGCAACCCTATGGACTATAACTCGCCAGGCTCCCCCGGAATTCTCCATGGAATTCTTCAGGCAAGAACACTGAAGGGGGTTGCCATTCCCTTCTTCAGAGGATCTTCTCAACCTGGGATTGAACCCTTGGCGCCTGCCTTGACAGGCAGATTCTTTGCCATCTGAGCCACCAGGGAAGCCCGATAAAGACATTGAAGACAAAAAGAAATTGCACCAACAGCGTCTTATAAAGCAGAACCCTTTGTTTTATCTTTGCAGTTTATGTTGCTCCTTTATGCTATTCCTGATTTACAACCTTGTTCTGAGCTTGAAGCCTGTCTGTGGCATATGAAAACAGAAACAGGCAAATAAGCATTTAAATCTCACTGAGTGGTTCTGATCACTTGAATACTTATTATACTGCTAGATCACTTCTGTACAGACAAAAATAAGTAACATTCCCAAGATATAAGAATCTCAGCCCAAAATGAAGCTGCATAAGGACCTCAATCCTGTACTCCAGTCAGAGCAACCATTTCCATCCTCTTCACTCTTTTATTTGAAACCACTTTTCCTTAAAGTTTTTAAAAATTACAGTAGATTTAAATTTTCTGTTTTTAGTTCCTTAATTATCTCTTTTCTTCCTACATGGCTTACATCTTAAAATTCTAGCTTTGTCAAAAAATGTTCATTTGAAACTTTTTAGGAGGCATACTTGTTACTGAAAAATTAATCAGCAAAAAATCAGTGAGCTAATTTTAATGATGATTACTATTTTAATGGGGGAATATTTTTAGCTCTATCTGGAATGCAAAGATGCTCTGACTTGGTGAGATTGAAAGTGAGTACAAACTGCACTGTGCCACATCCAACAGGCCCTGATAGCACATTTTCCTAATTCAAATTAGAGAGCTATTTATAGACTCCCATGGAAACGCTGCAGTGCAGGTAGTGAGCACATGGTGCAGGAGGAGACCCAGTTCTGATGGGCGGGTGGTGAGACAGCGCCTGCAAGGGCTGCGGCCAGTTAACCGTCCTGCTGAGACTTGCAAAGATTTCATTCTACTCTATTTTTCCTGTTTTATGAGGGAAATATATATATATGTATCAATTTAGGTTAAAGCTGTAAACTACTGTATTATACCTGCTGGGGTATGTTTATGACTCTCATTCATCAAAAGTGAGTGCTGTGTGTCTAGCATTTAGCCCAAGTGCAGGATGAAATTTTCCATAGAACACCGTGTTATGAATTGCTATGACTCATAATAGGTTCCCATAAATAAGCCCTCCATGAAAAGTGTATTGTAGTAGTCGTCGTGAAATAGCCACGCCAATAGGTTTCGACCTCCGTATCCGTGATGTGAACTACATCTTTTGTCATTTGTTTTCACAGTGGAAGCATTGGATGAAACCATAGTATTTACAGCTGCACATTTGTTCTCTGCCACGGCAATGTATTGGGAGGCGGTGTCCTGCTCTAACAGCCAGGGCCAAGCAGAGTGGTGGAAGGGAGAGAGTCAAGGTTCATACAGTGTTGCGGCAAAAATTTACATGTGTGAGCCACTCCTTTCTAGAACATCCCTGGTGAAGAAACTGCTCCATTCAAAGATTTTTTAAAAAAAATAATGATACTACTGCTTTGGAGAGGAGCTTTATGGAACTGGAAGTAATAATAATAATAGTAGTAACAACAATAAGAACAAGAGTGAGAGGGACTTCCTCGGACCACTGGACTTCCTCGGTGGTCCAGTGGTTAAGAATCTGCCTTGCAATGCGGGAGATCTGGGTTCAATCCCTGGGTTGGGAAGTCCGCTGGATAAGGGAAGTACTGACTCCAGTATTCTGGCCTAGAGAATTCCATGGACTATACAGTCTGTGAAGTCGCAGAGTCAGACACAGCTGAGTAACTTTCACTTTGCAATGCAGGTGACATGGATGCAATCCCTGGTGGGGAAACTAAGATCCCACCTTCTGTGGAGCAACTAAGCCAGCACACCACAGCAGTGCGCCCAAGGGCCACAACTAGAGAATCCATGCACTGCAACAAGAGATCCAGTGTGATGCGATGAAGATCTTGTGTGCCACAACTAAGACCCGACACAGCCAAATAAATAAGTACCTGAAAAACAAGAGCGAGGTGTCTGTGGCTTCTCCATACCCAAGTACCCAGAGCAGCAGCACCTCTGACGGTGACCAAAGGCATCTCTCTGCCCATCCCTTCCTTCCCCTCACCCAGCAGACTGTGGATAAATGAACAATCAGGGCTTTTGACTTCAGTAGCTACCAGCCTACAACTAAAAAATGTCAACTTTGGCAAGTAGCATCCATCAAAGAGTAAAAAGGTGCATCCATTATCGACTCAGCCACACTCAGCCCTGAGACGGGCCCAGAAATGAGCCTCCTGTGGCAAAGGTGGAATAAAATTAAACGGAATCATCTTTCTTTCCCTAAGAGACATTTTTGTTAGCCATCTCTGCGGCTGAAATTATTTACTTAACCTTTCATAGTAAATGAAATAGCCACCTTATTGGATAAATGCACACTTTCATTTTTCAGTGCTATGGCTTTAAATGTTTCAAACCATCTCATTTACAGAAAATGTCTCATGGCCACTGCCCTCGGGGTTGCCCGCATGCCTCGGTGGCTGTGGTCTCACATGCTGGAGGTGCCCCCAACAAGCGTGGACTCACATACATAATATTTCAGGATATATTTCAGGGCTTGTGAAAATAGACAATGGAACAGAATGACTTCTCTCCCCTCTCAATTCCTATATAAAGACAACAGGAAAAACGTTACTATATTACAAATGAAGGTACTGTGACTATTCTTATTAAGCTCTTATATATTCAACTTTTCTTGAGTAGCTTTTAAATGCAAGTTTTGCTAAATATAATGGAACATAAATATTTATATGATAAAACATCCTCTTACCTTAGAGAAGTCTATTGTGACAAACAGAGATAGTCAGACACCCAACCCCACCCTGACGTCTTGGGTAATAGATCATTTAACTCTCGTCATTCTATTGTTCTCTCACAAGATGTACACTTCCAGAGCTCAGAATTTGCCCAAACCCACTTGGGATTGTAAATATCTTCCCCAAGGACTTTTAACTCTGGGCTGTTGGATGCTGTTTATATAATGAGCTCGTTGTCCTCAAGCTTCCACCCAGCTCAACTCCTCACTCAGTCCACTGAGCACAGAGGAACACACATGAGTCTCACCATCGTGTCTAGACTTTCATCTGCCTGATTCCCACGAGTCCTGGTCACCTCTTCCTTTCTGTTGCCTCAAGTGTGTGTTCTGACACGCATTTCTTCTCGTTTACTTTCTTGGCACGCTCCCATCTCAGACTGAGTTGTCCCAGAAAGAGACCAGGGTTTGGGGCAAGAATTTATTACAGAAATTCTTTCAGGAGAAAGCAAGGGAGTGAGAGGACCAGTGAAAGCCAGATTCAGGCAGAGTGTGACTCTGTGTCACCCCTGGAGGGGCTTCCGTGCTCTGGGTCAGCTCAGTGCCAGTGGTGGGGCTGCAGAGTGGGGGCACGGGCCCCGGGCTCTTCCAGAGTGACCCCCTGTAGCGGGTCCCTGTGCTGCAGAGCATGAGGGGCCGGGGGACAGACTGAGGGTGACTAGGGCCGGAGCTCTGGACGACAGGATGGGTGCTGCCAGCTCTCTGGTGTTCAGGTCCAGCACTTGGCCGACACATCCACTTTAGCTCCTGTTTTACAAATAAATTCCTTTGTGATGCTGCATTTCCCCTTATATAGCAGTTCAGTGTAAGAACACTGAGTATCTCATACTTAACATGGACCATTCATCAGTCATGCTTCTATTTATAGAATTTTTCAAATGAAAATTTGCCTCCAGCAATGTGTAACGAAAACTGGAAAAATGAAAGGAAGGCTGAAAAGTATTCCTGTGTATGTTACCCCAGCCCCAAACACCAATCTAATAAAATAGTGGTACAAATTACATTTAAGGTTTAGGTTATGTATCTTCTTTGAAAAGCAGAGAAAAAAGGAAAATGAACAGAAATAGTGAGTCATGGGTTTTTATAATTGGATGTTTATAAGACGTTTAAGAATTCTTAATAAGGAGATGGAAGAAAATGACATCTATTGAGAATCTCCTGAGTTAGTGCGTGGAAGTGGCCTCATTTAATTGGCATACCTATCATTATGGTTGAATTGAACTCTTTATTTTCTTGATGAATAAACTAAGGTCTAAATTAAACTACTTGTCCACAGTCAACTTACAGAAAGAAAAGTGAGATTCAAATCTGGTTTTCCTCACTCAAAAATGGCAGTTGTGCCTNACCTATCATTATGGTTGAATTGAACTCTTTATTTTCTTGATGAATAAACTAAGGTCTAAATTAAACTACTTGTCCACAGTCAACTTACAGAAAGAAAAGTGAGATTCAAATCTGGTTTTCCTCACTCAAAAATGGCAGTTGTGCCTTTTTACTTACAGTATTTACATCATAAATAATTAACAAGGAAGAACATAGATATTGAGGGACAGAAAAATATTACTTAGGAGTCAAGCATTTGAATCTTGTCGCTTTACCTCAACTAAAATAATTAATAGCTAGATGCCTAAAATTGCCTTGACTTCTATCAAGTAGTTAAGTGATTTTAGAGTATACACTTAAAATCACATGTTTTTACTATAAAATACAACAATCACTGGGTTGTGGTTGGATTTATGTTATAGTTACATATTGCGTGAACTTTCACTCAACTAAAGAATTATTTAGTATTTACTATGTTCTTTGGGGAATGGGGATAAAAAGATGATTAAGCATAATCTCTATTATCAAACAAGCTTAGTATCTCAGAAATCAAATAAGTTTACTGAAAGGCTGTAGGATTAGGCAGAAGATGCGCTCTGTGTCCTCTGAGCACTAACAATAGGAAGGTCAGTTCTACATGGGAGGCTTAGAACAGGCTTCACAAAGAGGATTATTTTTAATAAAGTCTTTAAAATTAATAGGTACTTATCATCCAAGAGGGGGAAGAAGAAATTCTGGCAGAAACGGGAACAAGAGAAGAATCCAAACACATGAATCAGCATGACTTGTAAGCAAAATTACAAGTAGAAGCTCACAGAACCTGAGTTATCTGTGGTACTTAGTTGAAGCAATAAGTCTCATTCAATGTATCAGTTCAGTTCAGTTCAGTCGCTCAGTCATGTCTGACTCTTTGCAACCCCATGGACTGCCCCGTGCCAGGCTTCTCTGCCCATCACCAACTCCTGGAGCTTGCTCAAACTCATGTCCACCGACTCGGTGATACCATTCAATGTATAATATAAAGTAATTCATTATAAAACATTGAGAAACTTTGCAAGGAAAAGGCCACTAGATGTTCTTTTTCATGTGTTTATCAAACTTTTATTGAAGGAAAAATATCTCAAGGAAAGCGAACAGGTTACGTGAACAGTGAGCGTGAATTGTCCCAAGGGGCACCATCCTGTCGAATTCCCACCCTCTGCTCTCCATTACCCCAGCCCCGTCCAGGGGCATATCATTACCTCCCCCAGCCTCTCCCTCCTAAGGCCAGGTGGCCACGTGGTGAGTTCTGGCCAAGGTCACCTGAGTCCAGGGGGCCCTAGCTCCACAGCAGCAGCCTTGCCTCTCTGTGTGTCTTTACAATTTTCATCATCAACATACAGATGCCAGGCAGGGCAGACCCACAAGATGGACCTAAGTGGGCCCTGAGTCATCACAAGGCTTTCTGACAACCGGAAGCAAAAGCTGGAAGTTAACTTCCTCCTGAGGAGGAAGGAACACAGACTGTGTCAAACCACTGAGACATCTGTGTCCTTCTGTTACATCAGCCAACACCACTCACATTCTAATCAGGAACTGAATCAACCCATGGGGCAGGAAATGGAGGTCCTGTAGGAAAGGAGAAGCTTCAATCTGAGGAAATTTAACCTGCTTGCGTGACTGCAGTGTAGCCTGTTTGTAGGGAGCCAGGAGGGGGTGAGGGCTCAGGCTGAGGAGAGCAGCGGGCAGATGCATGGTGTCTTGTGCCTCTGCTGTTGCTGTCAAGTTTTTAAGTTTACTTTAGAGACATGAGTGATCATAAAAGATCCCTGAATGGAAAAAAAAATGTGATCACATCTTTGTTTCAAAATTCTAACTCTGTCTCCCCTGCGACTACAGACGGAGGAGAAGAGGCTGGTTGGAACCCCTTGTCTGGAGACCATGCTCAGGCGTCCACTGGTAGGAACACCCTGACCCCCTTGACGTCCTGGCCTCTGGAGGGCAGGCCCAGTGGGAGCTGGCTGCCCACAGAGGCATAGCAGGGACGTCCTCCCCTAGGTTCCCACAGCTTGGACGGAGGAGGTCTGAGTCTGCATAGTACCTCTGGGTTGTACCAGTGGAGTGGGCCACTCCAGCACCACAGTCCCCATTCAATTTCAGACAGAGTTCCTCTGCAACCATAGCTCTAAGCCCACAGCTGGGTGACACCAGCCACAGAAATGTGACTGGCAGCATGTGCATGCAGGTCTGCTCCTCTGGGTATGATATCCCCTGAGGGGGGATCTCTGGGCCTTACCTGGTGGATTCACCAAGCTCAGAGTCATCAGACTCAAGGCATGCTGCAATGGCCAGAGGGCCCACCCTTCCACTGAGTTGAGGTCACTAGTCCTTGCTGCCTGGGTACATGGCACTGTGTTGGGGAGGGTCTTTATTGCAAGGATCCAAGGGGAAGGCAGGTTACCAAGGTCCTTCTGCTTGGTCAGGATGCAAAAAACTCCTAAGCACACAATGGGGCTTCTTACCCTCTGGACTATTGATACTTCGGGGTCCAAGGATGCTTGGCGTTGGTTGGGGGGGCTGGCCTAGGCACCTAGGATCCCAACAGTAGCCCTGACCCCCACCCACTAAAGGCTGGTAACACCCCACCCAGGTGTGAGGGTCAGAAGGCCCCCAGATGGGCGGGCCCTGGGCAGAACCACCCCCAATTGAGAAAGACGATCCAAGAGATGCTTCCAGTGATGGAGATAATTATTTTGGACAGGAGAACATTTCTACTTTGTAATCAGTTACTTCAGAACCCAAGGAAAACATCCACTGGACTCTTATTTTGAGAAATCTCCCTCCATTTGCAAAGTGCTCAAGGGCTGAGAGCTAGCTCTTTGTTTGTTCAACATCCAGAAGATGAGGCTGAGTTTTCAAGCCCAAAACAGCCTCCCAGGTCCCTCAGTCCAGCTGAGGGGCCAGTTCTAACACACTTTACATCTGTGTGGGCAAAATTGCATCAGAATGGCTCAAATAGAAAGCCCACACTGCATGATTCATTTTGGAAGATCAGTTCAAAAAGTGAGCCCTATTTTAAAAATTCACATTTTTATTTTTATCCAGAACTCTGATAGCTCCACTAGAGACAAATGATCCCTTCTCAGAGGGGCAATAAGAAGCAGTTTAATCTTGGCCTTCTATTGCTTGAAAATATTCCACCTCTGGGAACTCATTTCATATTTTAAGCTCCTAAAAAAGAACAGAAGAATTTAGCAAACCCCCACGTGACCACATGTTGCTAATAGAATGGCTTGTCATTCGAGAAATGTCTGCCTTTCTGAGAAGACAGTCAGTATCATCTACTACAGGATGGATTGCAATGCAGTACAGACCTGCAAGTTTTGATCTTGTCCAATATTTGTCACTCATAGGCACTGATTATTTGTTCATATATTTAAAATACATTTATGGATAATTGTATGGATGTTATCTGAAGAACTGGGAACTATTCTTTGGACAAAGGATAACACAGGTCCACAGTAGACAACTTCCGTCACCTGGGAGATGAAATCCCACATGGGGAGGTCGAGTGCTCCCATGTGAGGGTGCATTACTGGGTTCTGGGCCTGGCAAGGCTCCTGTGGATGCAGCATTGAACCAGGAGAAGGTGGCAAGATGATCTTGTGGGGAGGGAGTGTCCTAAGCACGCCAAGGTGTCACCGTGAAGGTGCCTCCACTACTAGGTCTCTTACACAACCCTCAGAGCTTGGAGCTCAGCAACCAACAACCCAGGTGTGCTAGGCTTGACACTTCCTCTCTCTGGGCAAACAGAGAAGGGAGGGATGCTTCTAAGGGACCCAGTGCAGGTGGGTCCCCACCCTTGTGCACACCAACTCAAAACAGGAAACCTTGGAAATCTGCTTCTGTTGATCCATTCTCCAATCTTCTCTGACTTTCTAGAAGGTCCTAACTCCCCAGTTAGGACTCAAGAACCCTAACTGTCAGTACCAATCAAATAGGCTCTTAATTAGTTATGTTTCCTGTGATTTTTGGCTTTCTCAATAAGAAAACAACAATAAATTCTTCCAAGTCAGAGAACGTGTCCATCGTATTTGCTCTGTACATTCCAGCGAGTCATACCCACGTCTGCACACAAGCCGTGCTTATATCTGTGAGAGAGGGACTTGGGTGAGTGGAGCAGAGATGTGTGTGTGAATGGGAAGGATGCCCTCCTGCATGGGGTGCCTGCAGACGCAGTGGCTTTCACCAGTCAGAGGGGTCTTTATTCTCAGACAGTCCAGGGTGGGTGAACAGGTTCCACTCCCAAGAGTCACATCCAGAGCCAAGTGATCCAGGTAGCTTGCTGTCCTGAACACACACCTCCCCCATCCTTGCAGCTGACCTCCAGCCAGGAGGAAAGAGGTCTCTTACGGGCAAGTTAAACATATCCTCATACATATAGATGTTACTGATGCCCATATTATGCAAGAGCTTGATGACAGGGCACAAGGCCGTCTGGGAATGATGGTCTAAAGGGACAGCTGTGCCTAGAAAGAATAAGGAACCCCTGTGAGGAGTCTCCTCCACTGATCACACCCTCTAATACTCTTAAGAGTATTTACTTGCTTCCATCCACTCATCGGAAGCTCTTTCTTTTGAATCTCTTTCATAGCTAGAGATACAGAAAGTATTTTAAGCAGAAAGTTGCTTCTGAAATAGCCTAAGATGATTATCTGGGATTTGTGCACCTGGAATAGAAGAAAAGTTGACTGCATCATCCCCTCCACCTCCACCACAGGCCACAGAAGAATGACTATTTAGCTTTTTGAGCTGAAATGAAAGAATCAAGATTAAATAGCCACTTACACACATAACACTGTCTTCTCAGTATTCTTAAATGAAAGATATTTATCAATAAGGTATTGGTAACCTGCAAAAGTAATTTATTACCTGGAGTAGTCAGACTCACAGAGAAAAGAGTAGAATGATGGTTGCCAGGGGCTGAGAGGGAGGGAAGAAAGAGGAGGTGGTATTTAGATAGAGTTTAGGTTATATAAGGTGAAAACATTCTGGAATTGGTTGTGCAATACTGAAGCTAGCACTTCTCAACCGTACACTGAAAATGATTCAGTTCAGTTCAGTTCAGTCGCTCAGTCATATCCGACTCTGCGATCCCACGTATCGCAGCACACCAGGCCTCCCTGTCCAACGTCAACTCCCGGAGTTCACTCAAACTCATATCCATCCAGTAGGTGATGCCATCCAGACATCTCCTCCGTAGTCCCCTTCTCCTCCTGCCCCCAGTCCCTCCCAACATCAGAGTCTCTTCTAATGAGTCAATTCTTCTCATGAGGTGACCAAAGTATTGGAGTTTCAGCTTCAGCGTCAGTCCTTCCAAAGAAAACCCAGGACTGATCTCCTTTAGGATGGACTGGCTGCATCATGTTGCAGTCCAAGGGACTCTCAAGAGTCTTCTCCAACACCACAGTTCAAAAGCACCAAGTCTTCAGAGCTCAGATTTCTTCACAGTCCAACTCTCACATCCATACATGATCACTGGAAAAACCATAGCCTTGACTAGACAGACCTTTGTTGGCAAATTAATGTCTCTGCTTTTTAATATACTATCTAGGTTGGTCATGACTTTCCTTCCAAGGAGTAAGCATCTTCTAATTTCATGGCTGCAGTCACCATCTGCAGTGATCTTGGAGCCCCAAAAAATAAAGTCTGACACTGTTTCCACTGTTTCCCCATCTATTTCCCATGCAGTGATGGGACCAGATGCCATGATCTTCATTTTCTGAATGTTGAGCTTTAAGCCAACTTTTTTACTCTCCTCTTTCACTTTCATCATGAGGCTTTTTAGTTCCTCNGGGACTCTCAAGAGTCTTCTCCAACACCACAGTTCAAAAGCACCAAGTCTTCAGAGCTCAGATTTCTTCACAGTCCAACTCTCACATCCATACATGATCACTGGAAAAACCATAGCCTTGACTAGACAGACCTTTGTTGGCAAATTAATGTCTCTGCTTTTTAATATACTATCTAGGTTGGTCATGACTTTCCTTCCAAGGAGTAAGCATCTTCTAATTTCATGGCTGCAGTCACCATCTGCAGTGATCTTGGAGCCCCAAAAAATAAAGTCTGACACTGTTTCCACTGTTTCCCCATCTATTTCCCATGCAGTGATGGGACCAGATGCCATGATCTTCATTTTCTGAATGTTGAGCTTTAAGCCAACTTTTTTACTCTCCTCTTTCACTTTCATCACGAGGCTTTTTAGTTCCTCTTCACTTTCTGCCATAAGGGTGGTGTCATCTGCATATCTGAGGTTATTGATATTTCTCCCGGGATCTTGATTGCAGCTTGTGCTTCTTCCAGCCTAGCGTTTCTCATGATGTACTCTGCATATAAGTTAAATAAGCAGGGTGACAATATACAGCCTTGACATACTCCTTTTCCTATTTGAAACCAGTCTGTTGTTCCTATGTTATGTTTTTTTAATCACAATTAATTTTTTTTTAATATATAAGGGAAGCCTACAGAAAGCAGAAATAATACTGAGACAATGGAATGGAGATGTTTGGTTGAGCCAGTAAGATTTGAAAGATCATTTCATCATGTTTTGGCCACCAGGTCATTTTATTTACTATAGCAAAAGGTTTGTAGCTCATTTATGTATTCTTTCTAATATCATTCATTCAAAAGATGATTCATTGAACACCTGCCGCAGGGCACTTTACTGTGCTGGAGAGATACTGACTAGCCAAAGCAGTCGTGTTCCCAAAGCCAGCCAGTTTACCTCCATGTGGAGGGCAAAGACGTTACATGTAGGACTCCCGAGCACAGTGGTTGAAGGCTACGGGTGCACAGTGGAGTGTTTGGGCCACTTTTGTGCCTTCGAGATTCCCTGACAGTCGGCTGACTGTTGCAAGAGTGGGAGGGACTGGGTAGAGCCCAGGCTGGGGACAAAGCCTGGTCTCACATGACTCCTGGGCTTCCCAGGTGTTGCTAGTGGTAAAGAACCACCTGCCAATTCAGGAGATGCAACAGACTAGTGTTCAATCTCTGGTTCTGGAAGATCCCCTGGAGAAGGAAATGGCAACCCATTCCAGTATTCTTGCCTGGAGCTGACTGTTGCAAGAGTGGGAGGGACTGGGTAGAACCCAGGCTGGGGACAAAGCCTGGTCTCACATGACTCCTGGGCTTCCCAGGTGTTGCTAGTGGTAAAGAACCACCTGCCAATTCAGGAGATGCAACAGACTAGTGTTCAATCTCTGGTTCTGGAAGATCCCCTGGAGAAGGAAATGGCAACCCATTCCAGTATTCTTGCCTGGGAAATCACATGGACAGCAAGCTTGGTGGGCTACAGCCTGTAGGGTTGCACAGAGTCAGACATGACTGAAGCGTGCACGTACATACATGACTCCTACTCAGGACTGACCCAGGCCTAAGATGAGCCTGAGGAGGAGATCTTCAATGGAAGAACATTCGCATGAAACCAAGGGAAGCGAGGGCATCACAGAGTCAGGAGTGATCGGTGGTAACAAATGCCTGCGAGTAGTCAAGTCTCATACGTGAAAATTGTCCCAGGACCAGCCGGCATGGGGTCACTGACCTCACACATGGTATGTCAGTGAGAAAGGGAGGTGGAGAGTCAGACTACAGGAAGCTAAGAAGCGGGATGCCAGGACGACTGTGGCTGAGTGGTTAAGGCGATGGACTACTAATCCATTGTGCTCTGGGTTCTAATCTCATCCTCATCGGCTCGTGGTTTCTGCACCTAGCCTTCAGCTTGGGCTTCCCAAGTGGTGCCAGTGGTTTCTAAGAAAAAAAAAAAAGTAAAATAAAACCTCTCATGCAAATGCAGGAGATGCAGGTTCCATCAGGAAGGTCCTCTGGAGGAATGCATGGCAACCTATTCTAGTATTCTGGGCTTCCCTGATATCTCAGATGGCAAAGAATCTGCCTGCAATGTGGGAGACCAGGTTCAATCCCTGGGTCAGAAAGATCTCCTGGAGAAGGGAATGGCAACCCACTCCAGGAGAATCCATTGTAGTCATCACATGCCTGTTGAGGATGAGGTTCTGGATGGCCAAGTATTTACTGAGTTTGAACGTTTTTGTGGAAAATACACATAAGATCGGGTTGGTTGGTTACTTCTAACTACGCTAAGACAACTTAGGAAAAGAAAATGATGTGCTCAGGGCTTTAAATTCCCAGATTAAGATTTGCAGAAGGAACCAGAAAATGTCTAGATTGGCCTTGTAAGAAATCTTCTCCCCTGTAGCCAAATGGCCTAGACTACTGAAAATTAAGCCTGAAGTCTCATTCTGGAGGTGGTGAGTTACAACACAAATTGAGTTCCCAAGTCCACAACATCTGTTTTATTAAATTTAGAATGTTTATTACAAAGGTGTGGATGTATATGAGCAAGTTCCTATGATGCTAGGAATCTGAGCCCCTGTTGCTGGGGACTTCCTTTCCTTCTTCACTCCTGCTGGAGATGTCAACCCTCTTCTTGTGATACAGCTCTGATGCCCCACCCAGGAGCTTGCCCAGGAGTATAGGCAATATTGGCTCTACTCCTATATTTCTGAGTTGAGAAAACTGAAGCTCACTTAAAATGATTCATATTTTATGTTGATAAAAATAGTACATGTATCTCTGTAGCAATCACTCCAGATAGCTAATCAGTCAAGATCATAGTGATCCCTAGTCTGTTTTATTTGATGCTAAGCAGTGCATATAGCCACATCTAATGATAAACATTAAGTAAGATCAGTTCAAGTTAAAAACTTAAAGCACTCTAAGCGAGTAAGGTTATAGCAAGCCACATTAAGACTATATCTGTGGTAAAAGGCATCAGAGCCTGAATCACAGGGAGCAAGTGAGATGTGTGGGAATCGACTTGCCCTTTTCTTCCATTAAAGGGCAGAGGTTTTTTTGGGAAAAAAAAAAAAAAAAAAAAAACTGGTTCCATTTCCTCCCTGCAAGCTTCTTTTTTAAAATTACAGAACACAACACACATTTCAACATGACTCCACATGACTCAGAGGCCCTTCTTAAAATAAGACCAGACCACATTCCTGGAGACGGAATCACCTCTAACCTTCCAAGCTTGGTCAGCATCACTAACCAGGATGTGTTTTCATTCCTCAGATAGCATGGGAAAGTTCTGATTTCCACAGTTAACCTAGCTGTCAGCCAATTATTTGTTCACTGCAGCTCTAAACAAATTTTGTTTTCTTTTCTCATTGCCTCACCAAGAATGAAAGACAACCCACATAAAACCGCATGTTTTCCAGTGTAAATAAAGACTGCCATCTCCAGAAAATCCCTGAGATGATTTTTTTTTTAACAAAGTAGCTTATGAAAGTATGAGATTTAGGACCTTTCGTTTATACCATTTAGGACCTCCCAGAACACTTCAGCCCGGAGAGAAACGGATCTATTCTGAGTTAATTGTGCCAGAAGACTATTCCTTCTGCAGAACCAGGAAATCTTTTTGGTGAATGTCAAGCCCAACAGCATTTTTCTTAAAAAATTGAGAAAAGTGAAGGTGCACCCCACCAGCATGTTTACACTAGTCTACACCGCTTTCCCATCACACAACAGCGGCTGGTTCACATTGGCAGGATTGTGTAAAGAAGCCTAAAGACCTGTGCATCTAACCAGAACGTTTCTTGGGGAGCAGGGCAATGAGGCTTGAACTTGAACCTAGAAGACTGCTTTCCTACCAGACTGCAGCTCTCAATTTCTTTATTTGAGAAAAGAGGATGGATAACATTGACTTCGAATGTGAATAAAGCAGTCTCATACACGTGGGACTCTTTTCAGGCCCTGAGGACTGTCCACTTGGTGGACGGGATTGCTATTAATAATAGTGGATCCAGAGCTGTCATGACTAACTGGCCTGAACTCCAAAGGGACGGCTGTCTTTCATGCACTGAGTCAGAGTTTCCTTAACGACGGGGCCCCAGGAGATAAAGAACTGTAATCACTTCCTGTGAGTGATGTCTCTCCCTCAGTCGTACAATGAGTAACATTTATATCACTCGTTTCTAAGCACTAGGCTACTTGAGAACCCCACTCCCCCCAGGCGTTTGGTTAAATCAGACTCAGAATAGTGGCTTTGGTGGCTTGGCGCCTGCGCTTCAAGACTGCCCAGCCCCTGGTCTGCGCCCCCAGCCGCATTTAAAGACATACAGGCTTTGAAGTAGATCTCTCCAACCCCCTCCCTTACACCCGACAGATGAAGTCATGGACCAGAGGGGCAATCGCCGCCTGAAACAGTCGTCCTCCAGATGTGCCCTTGCTCAGGGTTGGCCCCAAGTGTCACTTCCTGGCGGGAAGAGACTGCTTGTGTTTTGTTTGCATTCAGGACCCTGTTGACGAAGCCTTGCTGCAGGTGTCCCCCTGAAACTGTCACACAGTGACCTTCCTTAGTCAGAAGCGCTGTCAATATCATCTCAGATCTCCTCTCTTCTCAGGTCTCCTCTCCTGTGCACATCTGTTCGGGAGAGGTCAGTACTCCATTTCACTGAGATTTTTAAAAGTCATCCCATGAAGTCAGATTTTAACAAGATAATAACACCACCCCCTCCCCTGTCTGATGCGAGCCTCCCTATAGCCTGTCTCCTGACTTGATCCTTTAATAGAAGGACATCTTATCTGATGACCCAAGGTGCTGATTCATTTCCACTCCTTTCTCTTCTCCTCACCCTTCTTCCCCACCTCCTGCCCCCTCCCCTGTTTAAGCAGTTGAAGGAATCAGTGGGCCTTGGAATTCCGTTTTCCTGGAGCAAACTTTTTTCACAATCTTAACTTACTCCAAGGAAGATAAAACAGAAAGTGCTGAAGCACACTGCGCAAATACAAAGTAAATAAGCAGATGCACAAAGGCCACTGTGGTCGTTGGCGCAGATGCTGGCGAGCAGCTGGGGGCTGGGACCAAGATCGGGCTGAGCCCAGGGGCTGCAGCTGGGGCCCGAGTGTGTGAATGGAGCTGAGCTGGCCTCCCACACAACAGGAATTCCTCCAAAACTATGCACTCGGTATGGGAGCGCAGGAAAAATGTGTTTAGAATATCACTAAGGAAACCCAGATACATTATCTTAGCCAGAGCACAAAAGACAGTTCAGTTAGTGCCCAGCTCAGAATGACTAAAACAGGGAACATGCATTGAATGATGCTAGGGAAGCAGAGAAGTAGAAAAAGAAGGTGGCTAGGTTCTTGATGCCCAAACAAGAGCAAGATGTGCCCTTTCCCAAACAGGGGACTTGCTGCAGTTCTTGTTCACAACCCTGGCTTTCTGCAGGTGAAGAAGAATTAAAAGGAAAGCATTTGGGTCTTCCCGCTCAACAAGGTTTGGTTGTCATAGATTTCTCTTCCAAATATCAAGATGTTTGTTCCTGCCGTCACACCTGTAAACACATTTTATTTAATGTGGAGGACATAGTGGTAAGAGTGTGCTTTGACTCCAGAATTTTGAGAGTGTGTTTTGACCTCCACTCTTATTTCAACAAAGCACATTGTGCGTGCACCAGTGTGTGTGTGTGTGTGTGTGTGTGCAGAGCTCTAAATTCCACGCAGCAGTTTACTTCCATTTTAACGCAGGTTAATTTTTCGCATGATACAGCACACCCAATTCCTCTCTAAAAAGAGGCTGCGATACGTTTACATTTGTGAAGCTGGGCAATGACAGCTCCATCTGCAGTGTCCTTGAACAGGTCACCAGCTGGAAAAAGATGGCGGGAGCAGTGGTTTCCTGCAGCGCAATGACCCTCCCACTGATCTCCTCCGGCCTGGGCCAGCCCAAGAGCAGGTGGGCTCCCCTCAACCTCTTAACACTACCCTGTGTTATTTCCTCTTCTGCTGTTGCATTTTGGTAGCAAAGTTAAAGATTCGGGCTTTTAAAATGTAGTTATTAGTTCTTTTAAAAATAGCCTGAACGAGTTCACAGTAAGCTTCTTAATCGCCTGCAGAATGACTGCGCTGGACAGAATGAGGACCCCACACTCTGGGGAAGGAAGTATTCATTACAAGTGACAGGGGATCTCCCTGTGCCTTGTAAAGCTCATTGCTTGAAAAACGTGGCCCTTCTAATACACACTTGTACATGGATGTATCTTCACAGATCACAGTCATACTTTTTTCTTGGACTGGTTTTCTTTTCTGGCTGATAGCTTGAAACAGATGTGGTTCTAGGAAACCAGTGAATTACCCGTGGGACTAAGTAATGGCCCAGACCTCAAAGCCACAGTAGAAACATTCAGCCCTTATAACTGAGCACCTGGACATCAGTCTACATTGCCGGCATGAATCACCCACTGACTGGGGATAAAGAAACCAGCACCCCAAAGTTTGCAAGCACAGGCATAAAATGAATTCAAGTTATTTTAATGTGAACTGAGCTAATAGTTTTTAAGAAAATAAGTGGATGAACTACGACAATAAGACAAACTCTAAAGATGATAATGATTGCAAATGAGAGATTTCAAGATGTTTAAAACCCTTGAACCAAAGACACTAGCTCTGTTTTCATTAATCCATATATTTTAGGGTATTTATGAAGCATCTACACAGTAACAGCTACATTATTACCTGATACTCAAATACATATTGTTTAGACATAGGAATTACAGTAGATAATTCTGATACCTTTATTAAAATCTAAGTTCAATCTACCTAGAAGATAAATTTCAAAAATTAAAAAAAGGACACATTTCATTTGTAACTATAATCCATGAATTATAAAGGTGGTTGTTATATTACCTAAAGAGAGACATACCATGTATCACTAGACAGACAAGAGGAATAGTCTGACTTGGAGAAAAGCTGAATCCATAGCTAGGAGAAGCACTTTTTAATGGGCCTTCACAGTACTCAGTAGTCGTTGTTGGAATACATTTGATATAAACTCCAAATAATACATTTCATGTTATAGATGTCCTTATTACCCTGCATTTAATGTCATATAATTGCAAAATTGAGTATTTATACCAAAGCATTTAAAAATACCACTGGTTAAAACTGTATTTTCTATGAAAATACAAGGCACAGAGTCTTAAGCAAAGATTCACTCAAGATTCTTTAGCTCTGACTCTGACAGTATCTTTTCCTGGATTAGAACACAAAGTATTTAGACATAGGCACCAAAATAAATAAACATAATTAAATAAATAGGTAACATTGTTTAAAAACCATAAATGGATTCCATTATTGTCCTTAAGGCAAAATCAAGGTTTCAAGATAAACTAGCACTGCAAACAGATGTGAGCATTAAACAGGCCGGACCCGCCTGTGCCCCTGAGCTGTATCTGCCCACCACTCCAGTGCCTGTAGCGCCCGCGCTGGTCCTAGCTCTGCGCTTCTGTCTCTTGGCCGTGCCGTGCCTCCCCCCACCCCAGGACCCCTTTCAGGCTCTCCCCTCCTGATCTCCTCAAGAGAGGCCCCTGTCACTAGCCACCCCTTCCGCTCCATGGTCTGCCCACTTTAGATTGGTCTTCTGAGCTTCAGACTCAGACACCTCACCTGAGTACCCCAGTGTTGTTTAGTGCCTCTGCTGCTGCTGCTGCTGCTGCTGCTAAGTCATTTCAGTTGTGTCCAACTCTGTGCAACCTTATAGACGGCAGCCCACCAGGCTCCCCTGTCCCTGGGATTCTCCAGGCAAGAACACCGGAGTGGATTGACATTTCCTTCTCCAATGCGTGAAAGTGAAAAGTGAAAGTGAAGTCGCTCAGTCATGTCCGACTCTTCACGACCCCATGGACTGCAGCCCACCAGACTCCTCCGTCCCTGGGATTTTCCAGGCAAGAGTACTGGAGTGGGTTACCATTGCCTTCTCTGGTTTAGTGCCTCAGTCATGTCCAACTCTTTGTGACCCATAGACTGTAGCCCACCAGGCTCCTTTGTTCATGGGATTTCCCAGGCAAGAATACTGGAGTGGGTTGCCATGCCCTCCTCTGGNACTGGAGTGGGTTACCATTGCCTTCTCTGGTTTAGTGCCTCAGTCATGTCCAACTCTTTGTGACCCATAGACTGTAGCCCACCAGGCTCCTTTGTTCATGGGATTTCCCAGGCAAGAATACTGGAGTGGGTTGCCATGCCCTCCTCTGGGGGATCTTCCTGACCCAGGGATGGAACTTGGGTCTCCTGCACTGCAGGCAGATTCGTTACCCACTGAGCCATGAGGGAAGTTGTCTCAGGGCCCCTTCAAACCCTGGCTCCCCAGACGTAATCTTATTCAGGGGCTTCTGCAGTTCTCCCAACACTCGGGCTTGGCACTCCCCACACCCCTGCTCCACATGCCCTCCCCAGCTTCTGCACCCCTGGGCCAGACTCCATCATGCTCTCTACCAGGCCCACCTCTGCTGTCAGACAGTCTTGCCTTTGCTCCACGTGTTTAGCCCAGCTCTCAGACTTGACTATGACTCTGAAAAAAATGGGGAAGGTGTTTGTTTTGTTCACCAGTACATACACATAAATTGCATAGTGATAGTGAAGTTGCTCAGTCATGTCTAACTCTTTGCAACTCCATAGACTGTCGCCTACCAGGCTCCTCAGGTGACAGTCCATGGAGTTTTTCAGACAAGAGTACTGGAGTGGGTTGCCATTTCCTTCTCCAAAACTGGTTAACAATTTTAAAGATGTAGATTACATATTTTTTTCCCACAACCCAAATGCTTCTACTGTTCTTGCCAGTTATAAAGTAATATATACTTGGTATGAAAAACAAAAGTCTAACAAACACACACACAGAGTGTAATTTAAACAGACTTTACCTGTCACCCCAAAACATGCTACTTCCCAGAAAGAGTGATTGCAGATTATTTAATTTTTATTCTCCCAGACCTACACTCAGATTTAAGTGATGTGCTGATATTTATTAAAATAAATATTATAAAAATGAGATCATAATTCTCATGATACTGTCTTGAAACCTATTTTGTTCTCCCCTGGATTGAGGTGATAATAACACAAGTGAATGTATATCTAAACTTACCAAATTGTATGCAATAATTATGTGCATTTTTGTTTAAGTTACAACCTCAGTAAAACTGGGGAGAAGAAGGGAAAACAAACAAAATAACAATATATGCAATCATTACAAATCAGATGCACTGCAAATAGATCTAATTCATGCCATAGGTCTACATACTATTCCATTATCTAGCTGTAATGTAATTTATTTTTACCCAGTACCTGTAGATGGGCTGCAGATGGTGTATTATTTATTACCTATAGAATGAAAAGAACCTCTGAGTAACATTCTAGTGCGCATTCATTTTTTGTGTATCTGAGATCACCAAGTGAGTCCGTATTTTTCTTAAATGAATTTTCCATGTCTGGATTTCTCCATCAGTGCAAATACCTATTTTTACTTTGCATCATGTTGGAAATGAAGATGCAAGTTGCAGTAGATGGCAACTTAGATTCAGTGAAATGTGGTACTCATCTACCCTAAGCCATCAGTAAACAGCTTTATTTGTCAGTATGAAGATCTCCCGGAGAGACCTAAATATACATTTGCTCATGGGAAACCAGGACAACCTGGTGGACCAGGCATTCTGTTATCTCTTCCCAGAGGGCTAGATATCTGCATGCTATTCCACATCAGAACTCATTTGTTACCTGGGCAAGGAGGTGCATGTGGATGGAAGGAAGTCAAGGACTCTTATGAAGGAAGAGTGTTCCAGGGCTGCAGGTGTGAACCAGGTTTGCACTGAGTTCTTTAGAGCAGGACGGGGCTCCAGTTTCTCCTACCGTTGGTTCTTTGCTTTGGTTTTATTAGATTTGGCATAGTAATCTGTTAGGCAGTATGTCAGGCCACCGAATGTCAACCCTCTCCTCCTTCTTGGGTTTGATTTGGATTTCAGGCTAACATGGTCAGTCAGGCTTCCAGAGGAGAATTATCAGGCTACGAGGTCCTCTGAGATAGTATTTATCAAACCACCACCCCAAATCCAAACTGGAGGTCAGGATCCAAATGGAATTGTGGAATCAAAGTCTTTTGAAAAAAGAAAAAAAAATTATGTAAGGCAAAATAGCAAATACTGTGCATTTGCAGAATAAGTTGAACTCTAATTAGTTCAGCTTATATGAAATTATAGTTTGGTGTCATATCGGGTCTGTTTCATACTGAAGGCTCTAGTCCACAGAGCTCGTGAGCCAGCACTGTCCATTGCGCATGCTGCCTGCTCCGGGCTGGCTTTGCCTTTCCTGATCCTCTGCCATGTCCAGCCTCTGTGCCCAGCTGGATGAGGGCACCCAATTCCCTTTCTCCACCCCTTCAGTTGGGATGGAAGAGAAACAGGAGGACAACTGCCCACTGTAGCCCTTGCTCATTCCTCCTTTTCTTACATATTTCAAGATAGCTCTTTTATTTCATTTGTAGAGGTAGGTGAGTGGGTGCTAGAGGATTGTTGGTGATTAAAGAAAATCCCTTTTCCACAATTGCAAATCTAACTCATTTTTTCCAAATTTTTACCCCAATGGTTCTTAAACCTATGTGGGGTAAGTGCCCTTTCAGATTCAAGTGAAAAGTGAAAAGCCCAGAAAATACCACACACACAAAAAGACATATAGTTTGAAGCTCTTCGAAGCTGGATCAACTGTATATTCATCTATTGGACCCATGAGAATCCAAGGCTACACACATCAGACTATTAAACTAACCACACATCACATATGAGACAGTCAGAGGGTAATACGTTAAGACAATAGATACGCTCCAAGGGTATCACTTTTCTTGTCTGCTCTTTCTGAACACCAGCGTTTTACCTGTAATGTTCAAATTGAATTACACCTGATCCAGCACAATGCGAAAGTTAAGTTCTTAAATTTGAGGTCTTAGAGTAATCGCTGAAATTGCTGGAGCTCATCCTACCAAACAGCTTTGTGCCTGCTAAGACGCTTCAGTTGTGTCTGACTCTGTGCGACCACATGGACTGTCGCCCGCCAGGTTCCTCTGTTGATGGGATTTCCCAGGCAGGAATACTGGAGTGGGTTGCCCTGCCCTCCTCCAGAGAATATTTTCTGCAAAATGAGATTGCTATGAAAAAGAACAGGCCCGACTGCTTGGATCCACCCTCAGTATTGCCCTGTTCCTCAGGCCCCCATGCGGCCTGGTCTGAAGTGCCCTGCACACCTTTTCCTCCTCGTGGTCTTTCTTCCCCAGCTGTCAGGTCATCAGGCCTCTCACTGGCCACGGTCAGCCCTGCCCAGGGGTCCTGTGTGGCTCCTGCGGGTACCCTGCCCAGACACCCGCACTGGTGGAGTGATAATTATCTTTCAGAACCTAGTTCTGGTCAGCTCCCATTTACGTGTGCTTGGTGCCCCTCAGTTTCTGAGGTTACGGACGAGAGCCTTGGCCACAGTCCCCAAGCTCCAGGAACTGGCCAAGCTCGCCCTCCCCAGGGCTGCTCCTGATGTTTCCTCTCCCCCTTCCGCACTGAGTCACACCCAGGGTGATGACCCCTTCCCATCATGGGGCTTTGTCTAGGGAATGCTCCTAGTGACCTGGTTTCATTCCATCCATCTGGACACTTTCATTCCTCAGGCTTCAGGTCAAATGTCATGCGTTCAGAGAAGCTGAGTGCTATGTTTCTCCATCGTGATGATCTCTTGCCATTTTTCTTTATTTCAATAATCAGATTTCCAATTGCATATTTATTTGGTTGTTTGTTTTAGGTCAATGTTTTCTTAAATACATTATAATATTTAACTCACCAAAATTCTACCTCCATGCAAGAGGGTTAATGTAATTTACGTGCCATTAGATACCTGGAAAAGAGCACAGCAAATGTCAGTCTAGGGTTTCATACCCATTTGATACATGAGTTTTATAAATTCTGTCCTTGACCCTGAAAACTCAGTGTTCTCAGGTTGTTGTTGAAATTGAGGCTCAGCAATAGCTAGTCATTCATTGCTTTTAAATCGTTTAAATAACACCAAAAGCCATTTGAGGTTTACCTCTGATTGTTCAAAAGTTTCACTTTATATGATGTCAAAAGATGTGTCTTGCTGGTGCATTTCTTCAGATATAAAACTGTAGGACGCATCAGGCAGTCTTCCTAAGGAAGGTGCAGAGTCTCATCCATCCATCTGAGGAGGGACCTTGCTCTAAACTCATCTCCTGGGGCATGGTCTCGAGTCCCCATGTCCCCCTCTCTTTGTGATTACCTCCAGAATAGAGCGGCACTGGGGAGAGTGAACACATGGGGGACCAGCCCTGCCCCTGGGCCTTGCGTGTACTGTCTCTCCACTTTGCTGTCTCCTCTAGTCAGTGTGACCAATCAGACAGCTCCAGGGGGTTATATGCATTAACAGATGGACAGCTCTTGGCCCCTGGTAGGAAACATAAGGCCCCTTGCAGAACAGAATCTAGTTCATTTCATCACCACCTCAGAAGTTTGCCACAAGGTAAACATGCACTTACATGCATTTGCATATCAAGCACATGTGTTGAGAAATATTAACACAGTGCATTTTTGGATTTCTCTGGTGGCTCAGTTGGTAAAGAATCTGCCTGTAATGCAGGTGACCTGAGTTTGATCTCTGGGTTGGGAAGATTCCCTGGAGAAGGAAATGGCAACCCACTCCAGTTTTCCTGCCTAGGGAATCCCATGGACAGAGAAGCTGGGGGCTGGAGTCTAGGGGAAGGCAAAGAGTCGGACAAGACTAAGCACAGCAGAGCACATTGATAATTTTAAAGTAAACTTTATAAATAATAATAGCCAAGGATCAAACTATATGCCGTCAGAAATCTTTACAGTTTTAAGCTGATTTTCTTAAATTCTTGAATCAACAAAAAATATCCTAAAATACTGAAATTAAAGAGGTAAGTTCTTCTGTTCTATGGACAATAACTGTTTCTTAGTAAAAACCTTCAGGGTTGTTCTTAAATGAAAGACAAAAATGCTTCATAATTAAAGGCATTGTATTAATCGCTTTCTTGAAAATGACTTTTTAAATCAGTTTTTTCTTAAATAATATTAAAGGTTTTCTCTGGGTTCTATTTTGTTACACAAGTATTTTTCTACATATAGCAAAATATGTAAATATATTTCTATTTGAACTTAATATTTTTCCTGCTAAGAACATATCAAGCCACATGAAAACTCTTTATTAAATACAATATGCTTTTCTATAGGATGAAACTGTAGCCTGAATGGGGTTAGAGCAATTGATGACAATTTTACAATAGAAAGATAGGTTTAATTTTATTGTTAAATTTTAAATTTGAAGCCCCCATGGCATAACTTCATGCATTTTCCAGTTTTATGTTTTGAGGCTCTAGTGAGTATATCTCTATGTGCAGATGTATATATAGAGAGATAATCCCAGAACACAGAAATTCTTAGCAGACACTGATGTGTACCTCAGTTTCAGAGTACTAGAAATACTTAAGCACTGGGAATCGACGTAACCACTCTCTTTGGGAATAAAGACTGTCAAAATGAGTAAAACTCACAGAGACTTCTTGAAAGCTCACTGATGCTGTAAAACCTTCCATAATCTTCCAGTCACTTATTTGATCTCTACAAACTTTGACAATCTGTATCACTTCTTTCCCCTTCAAGAAGGCAATCAGTTACAATTGTCATTTTTTCAATAGGCTTTATGGAGGTAAATGTCTTTATTTTAAGATAAAATGTTAAGTTAAAACTACTATCTTAAACCACACACTTGACTTGAAGATGGACACAGCTCTTAATTTGTCAGGACTGCTTAGGACATTATATAACTGCTCCCCTAGAGGGTGAAATCTCCTTGGATCTTTCAGCAGCTTCCAGCCAGTGATGCAAAATGAGAGATTACATGCATTCTGTTTATTGTTACTGTTATTATTATTATTCAGGCTGTCTTTATCCCTGATAGCGATGGCTCCTGACAGCATCTGATGTGCTGGGCTATCAAGAAAGGGGAACACAGGTGGCTCCAGGGACGTGTTGCCGACTCACTGAGCAAACTGGCAGAGAAAGGCCCATCAGGAGTGATCAGACTAACACCCTCGTCTCTATTCACTGCAAGCAGAGGCGTTCAGCAGGCAGGGTGGGGACTGCTGCGGACACTGCTCCTGCAGGAGACGGTGGTGGGATAGGCCACACACACACCAGCCTTCCTGATCACGAGGTGGGGTGGTAGACTTCGCCCAGCTGGAAAGATCTCGAGGTTAGGTCCAACCAGGTGGCTTCTATTCATGTAAAACCGGAGCCCTGCCAGCTACACACCCTCCAATAAAACCCACAGATACTTTCCAAACCACCGCTGGTTCACAGGCCTGTAAAGACATCTCGGGAGCAGTTGTCGTTTCTTTGACTGGAGCATACCTGCTCATAAAGACCAGCCTCATGTGGCCCCCAGCCTAATGTGAAACCACCCTGAGGTCAAGAGAGAGGTTAACTGGCAAACAGCCCTGTGTTGAAGAACCCAGAGCCGCCGACCATAGGCTGCAACCCGGTCAGAAGCACGTGGACATGGGAGGGTGCAGTTAGGATGCCTGTTGCTTGGAGAGGATGGTCCCCGCCGCCCAGTCCCTACCCAGCTTGCATCCTGCCCTCAGCTCTTCTCTGCTGGTTCCCTGGGGTGGGAGAACCTCAGTCTGCGGGTAGACGGAGCAGGGTTTCTGACATGATATTAAATGTATGCAGCTGTATACCTACCGCAGGGAATAATAACAAGATTATTTTGAAGTGTATTACATTTTAAAGCGGTCTTTAAAGAAAGTTCCCTCAAAAACATACAATTCTGTTTGCCACTTGCTAATACAATTCCAACCCATAATTTGCTCAGTGATAAATATAAGCTATGTTACACCAAGGGCTTTCTATTTGCAATAATTCGCATATTATTTATAATTTACGCTAGACAGGCTCTTCTTGTAAAACTTAAACGCCTCATTTTTAGCTGAGGAACATAAAATCGCTTATTGATAGCTTACATTTACCCCCTCTTCCAAAAATAGATGATACATTTTTCTTGTGGTGCAGTATGCACATAAAACGTTTAGCTAGCAACAGTGTATTAGAAAATGACTTCATAGAATATTTGAGATGGGAGCAAGAAAATCGGGCTCCTTTTTACCTGTGTTTGCAGTCATCTGGTCTACAAGCTGTTCACCAAGACACAGGGCACTCCTTGGAGGGGTGGGGACCCTGGCCTCCCTTCATGATTCACTGAGGGAGCTGGGGTGGGACCAGGGCATTCACCCACAGTGCCTGGATTGCCCCCCTCCCCAGGAAATAGGGGCAGTCAGGGTTTGTCTTGTACCCACCGGGTCAGCACCAGGCTGAGTTCAGCCATGCAAAAAAGTCCAATGCTGAATCGTCCAATATTGAAATAGTTTTCTCTGTTTTTTGTGGGGTTTTTTTTTTTTTTTTTTAAGCTTTGCGATTCATGTTACAAAAACAAGAAACAAACAAACAAACAAAAAAACCGCCTTGAGATGGACCAAGAAATTAAAACATACCAACCCATTACTCACGAGTATAGGGCTACAGGATCTGCTCACACTTTTTACTTTGTGAGCAAAAAGAGGAAGGGCAATGTCTGAGTGTTTCCATTCTTTCCACACCACATGTGTGTCTCATTTTGTAAGAAAATTCATGCCGACAAGTAGCTTAATATTTTAAGAAAACAACACCTTTGACCTGTATTCTAATGCTTTCCTCCCTTTTATTTGGTGAATTTTTTAAAAAGGCTAAAAGTCCTTAGCTTCCCGAATTTCAAATATTTTTTTCTCTAGTTTTCTTATTAAATTAAGTTGAAGGAGCACACCATATAAAGCAAAATCCTTCTCTTCATTAAGAAAATAATACTTTTGTGCAGTCACATTTTAAGTTTTGTTTTAAATGCATGAAGCTTTTAGTGAAATACCTCTTAAATATGTCATGAAATTTTTTTAATCATGATGATCAAAGGACAGAAACCATTGCTTTATACCTTTAGCTTTTTCAAAGTGCATTCAGAATCACAAACCCTGTAGATGGACCACTATCTCTGAAGAGAGAAAAATCGGATTGTAAGAAGAAAGTGTAGAAGCTTTCTCATAAAAGAAGGAGGATGGTCCATGCAAGGCCCAGTCTCTAGTAAATCAGTGTGTAAATAAGATCCTGAAAGGCAAACACATCTTATCAGGGGTGTTCTGCACCCCAGCAGCTGGAAGGAAGCAATGTTTATACAGTAGATGTGCAATGAAAAGTAACACTCATGTGTAACCACACACAAAAAATTAAAAACTTTTTTATTAAAAAAAGGGAAAAATTAATTCAAAGTTAATGCTTCATTCTAAAACAAGAAGATGTTCTTGTGATTCTAAGAGAAGCTTTGGAGGTAATGCAATATGGACAGTTTCTCAAATGCAACAGGACAGCAGCTAATTGTATAATTAGTCTTTGTTCATTATACATGTTTGATATAATCGGATTTAGGGATCATATGAAACTATGGAACTGCAGGTCTTGTCACATTAAATTGATGAGAAAAATTATTGCATAAAGAGACCTTATGACATGTTAATAAATGGGGACAGTCTGTAAGGAATATTAACAAAACCTGTCTGAACGAGATTATAAATCTTCAATGAGTTTTCAAATTACTCATGCCTCCAGGATACAGAAACACAAACTACTGGATTGCAGCCATGTCAGATATGCAGCTACAAGGCTTAAAAAAATAGCAAGATAAAAGGCAGTGCTTAATTAAATGTGTCTACAGATAAATTCCAGGTTAGGCTAATTTAATTGTGTCTGTGTAATGAGTGCACCTCTGGACACTTCAAAACGGCATTGGCTGGGTCCCGAAGCATCACGAAGGCCCAGGTATGCTCTCAAAGAATAGTCTCTAAGAACAAATACCTCTGAAAGTGAAAGTGAAGTCTCTCAGTCATGTCCGACTCTTTGTGACCCCATGGACTGTAGCCCACCAGGCTCCTCTGTCCATGGGATTCTCCAGGCAAGAATACTGGAGTGGGTTGCCATTTCCTTCTCCAGGGGATCTTCCCAACCCAGGGATCGAACCCAGGTCTCCTGCATTGAAGCCAGAGGCTTTAACCTCTGAGCCACCAGAGAATCCTTCTAGTATTTGCTTAATATCTTATTGGACAATTTTTTTACAGGAACGGAAAGCTTACACAGATGATTCATAATTTAGGTTAGGAACTATTTTCTCAAGAACTTTGTTGATCCTTCCTTCAAACACCAATCACAGTTGAACATATCAATAATTTGAGTAGGACTTCCCTGGTGGTTCAGTGGTAAAGAATCTGCCTGCCAATGGGGACATGGGTTCGATCCCTGGTCTGGGAAGATCCCACATGCCACAGAGCAACTAAGCCTGAGAGCTGCAAATACTGAAGCCCACATGCTCTACAGCCTGTCCTCTGCAATAAGAGAAGCCCCCGCAAAAAGAAGACCACACACAACTAGAGAGTACCCCTGCTCAGCACAACGCAGGCAGGAGCAAAGACCAACTAGGAAAAAACCCGCAGGCAGCAGCAAAGTCCACTGAACCCAAACTAAATAAAATCATTAAAAAAGTAGTTGGGGCAAATGCAAGATGTTCCACATGCCTTGGATTTATTAAATCAGTTTGTCTTCACAAATGCTCAAGTCCAAAGAGATTAAACCCCTTGGATCAAGTTACTTATGTGACAAATGCTTTTTAGACCACGGATCTGAGGCCAGTCGGGAAACTAGCTCTAATTCAGTTTTACCAGTGTAACCGTGCTGATGTTCACAGCCTCCCAACAGTTTCTAAGAAAATCAGCTCCATTAAACAGGGAGTGACTTAAAGAAACATAAAGTTAGCAATGAGAATGTCAATACATCTTCTATATGTTTTGAGTTTTTCTTGGCTCTCTTGAGAAATAGTAAGTCTAGAGTCACATGTATGAATGAAACTCTTAAGAAGATGAGATTTCCATCACCTAAGAGTGATGCTAGGGAGACAGGCAGTTGGCAAACATGTGGAGAGCAAAGATAACAGCTGTTTCAAGTGGTATTTTCAGGAAGTTCTGCCAAGACCCAACCCATTCTTCCTCAGAGGGCAGTGTTGCTTTGGCTTTCACCAGTGTTCCCATTCTGGTTCCCCTTCTGGTGCCAGTTCAGGGGTATTGAGTAACTGGATGGTGCTCCATCACCACAGTTGTCAAGGAACCATGGTTGCGATCCAGCTCCCACCTCCTGGGAGGAGGTCTTGGGTACCCATCAGCAGAAACTGGATTCCCTGCATAGCAGAGGGATGAAGATCAGCCTGCTGACCTCTGACACAAAACGCCTTCTTGGAAGCCTCACGAAATAAAGTTCAAAGACATCATTGGCAAAAACTCAAACTTTCTCTCATCTCCATTTGTTTAATGTACCAGAAATGATAGCTGCATTTCTGTTCTTTTGTTCACTCATTCATCTCAAGTTTTCAATATTTGAAAAAAGATTTCCCATGCTTCTTCCAAATGTGCAGGAGATTGGAGGTATTGCAGTTTAACTGCATTTTCTTAGAATGGGTGTTCAGGTCCCAGAATCTCCATCTAGTTCCCATTTCCATTTTAACTGATATTTCATCTAATGACGCTGCTTGTAAGAAGCCAGGACAGGATACCTTGGCTTAAATGAAAGTGTTTGCTTTGGAGTTTTAAACAACTGACCCAGATCCTTCCAACCCCAAATCTAGGTTTAATCATGACAATACCAAATTGGTAAAAGTAAGCATACAGTTGCTGATATGTGTAAAAGTGTTAGGATAAAATATGTTTCAGAGAAATGTATTACCTTGAATATTATTTAAAATTGTTCATTTTGTTACTTCCCTGAGAGATCTATTGTATTTATTTTATCATGTCTAATTGCTCCTGCTCTGTTTATGTTTTTAATTAAGAAAATAATAGTCAAAATTGAAGCAACTGAAATTCTTTAAAGTCACTAATAAGTTCTATTATGAAAAGAAAAACTGCTAATCTCTTTCTCCGGGAGCTATGGGGAGAGAGAATTGGTGAGGGAGCTGAATACTGAGGTGTATAGAATTGGAGATGCTTGAAAATAGCAAGAGGAAAGAATTGGTTCCTGCCTCAAAAATAATTAAACTAGGAAGCAATGTCTAGCACGAATCAGTTTCAAACTGAGTAGAAGTACTTATCTCCCTGGTTCAATAAATATTTAAAGTGCTATCCATCATATTATTTTGAGCTCCTTACTCAATTTAACTCTACTCTCTTCCATCCTATTCTGCTTCCTCAATTTAAATATCTTCATCATGTACCAACTCAGTAGTTTTAGACCATCATCCAGCCAAGAGTAAGAAAATAAGAGTAAATTGTCTAGATGGTTTACTGAGACTAATAAATTCAGTTATTTACTCTCAAGCCAACCCACTGCACACATATTCTTTAAGTACTTCAAGTATCTATGTGGTTGTTCAGTTACTCAGTCACATTCAACTCTCTGTGACCCCTTGGACTGCAGCACACCGGGCTTCCCTGTCCTTCACTGTCGACCAGAGTTTGCTCAAACTCATGTCCATTGAGTCGGTGATGCCATCCAACCATCTCATCCTCTGTCGTTCCCTTCTCTATCTACCTTCAATCTTTCCCAGCATCAGGGTCTTTTCCAATGAGTCGGCTCTTCACATCAGGTGGCCAAAGTTTGGAGTTTCAGCATCAGTCTTTCCAATGAATATTCAGGAACGATTTTCCTTTAGGACTGACTGGTTTGATCTCCTTGATCTCAACCATCTATACCAGTGTTCTTTTTTTTTTCCTTTTGTTGAGATATAATTGATATATGACATTATATCGATTTCAGGTGTATAGTGTAATGAGATGATCACGAGTCTGGTTAACACCCTTCACTATGCATAGTTGCGGGTTTTTTCTTGTGATAAGAACTTTTCTTGTAAACATATTCGGCTGTGTTGGGTCTTAGTTGTGGCATGTGGGATCTTTAGCTGTGGCATATGGGGCTTACTTCCCTGACCAGGGATAAAATCCGGGCTCCCTGCACTGGGAGCTTGGAATGTTAACCACTGGACCACCAGGGAAGTCTTAATGAGAACTTCTAAGAGCTATAAAATCAGCATTCTATTCTTAACGGAGAAATCTACATATTTTGCCTAAATATTCCTGCTGTTTACATAACTTCGACATTCATTTTCCTTGTGCTGAGAAGTTACAGGATAAGGTCTCCCTGTATTACAACACTGGGTTCTCTGCACCTCAGTTGTGAGATTTCTAAACAAGGTAGTGAGGGATTTACCACCTAATCAAGACTAAATTTTCAGGTCTAAGAAGCTAGTTAATCTGAACCATTTCCCTCTAGCTGTTACACCCAAAGCAGGTAAATGTACATTTATGGGAACATCAGCTTACTTCCTATCTTTCTTCATTTGAAGGAAAAGCCCTTAGACAGCCTAGAATTTGCTGCTTCCCTCAGGAGCATATTCCCAGAATGTAGAACACCTGGAGCATGGTAGCTGTGGAAAGAGGGTGTATGGCAGACAACAGCGCTTTTAAAACCTCATGCCAGGACATGGAAGCAACCTAGATGTCCATCGGCAGATGGATGGATAAGAAAGCGGTGGTACGTATACACAATGGAGTATTACTCAGCCATTAAAAAGAATACATTTGAATCAGTTCTAATGAGGTGGATGAAACTGGAGCCTATTATACAGAGTGAAGTAAGCCAGAAAGAAAAACACCAATACAGTATACTAACACATATATATGGAGTTTAGAAAGATGGTAACGATAACCCTGTATGCGAGACAGCAAAAGAGACACAGATGTATAGAACAGTCTTTTGGACTCTGTGGGAGAGGGAAAGGGTGCAATGATTTGGGGGAATGGCATTGAAACATGTATATTATCATATATGAAACGAATCACCAGTCCAGGTTTGATACAGGATGCTTGGGGCTGGTGCACTGGGATGACTCGGAGGGATGGTATGGGGAGGGCGGTGGGAGGGGTTCAGGATGGGGAACATGCGTACGCCCGTGGCAGATTCATGTTGATGTGTGGCAGAACCAATACAATATTGTAAAGTAAAAAAAATATTTAAAAATTAAAAAAAATAAAACCTCATGCCATAACTGATGAAGGATTTTCTTTAAAACTAAATAAAATGAGTAGTCTCAGATGTTACTGAAAACAAATAACCAGGAGTTAGGAATAAGAGGAATGTCAGTGTAGTTGAATCTGGCTTCAGTTCAATCATCTTTTCTTCCTTATGGTATGGCTAGAGCATGCGCTTTTTTGGTTATTGTATGTTTTTCATTCTCAAATTTCTGGCACCAAGAAAATACCTTGACTCAACAAGCTTCTCTTTCAATTACATGGGCTGTGCCAAAGTCACACATGTCTCTCAGCCGTGCTTGGGCTTATGTCTAAGTGCATAGTGGAAAACCTTGTTCAGCCCCTCCTTAACTTTTTACAGTAATAATTCCAGGTGCTGAAAACCCGTCTTAGGAAGTTGGACTTGATAATAGCATGAAGGGCCCAGTATTTAGGGTGCTTCCAGTGGTGCTGCTGTGCCGTTTAATGAATAATGATGTGTTTGCCTTAGTGTGTCCTCTGCAGCCTAGTTGAAATATGGATAAGGAAAACTTGCCCACCATTGGAAATGTTGGACACAGACATGCACTCAGAAAGCTCAGAATCCATCAGTAGATCATGATAATATTTGTTCATTCATTTTTAGTTTATTGTTTCAAAAGTGTTTATTGAGCATCTGCTACATACTAGGCACCAAGAACAGATCAGTGAAGTTTCTTATTCTCATGGAATTTTAAATTGTGTGTGTGTGTGTGTGTGTGTGTGTGTGTGTTGACACTACAATAATTGCATATCTTAAGCAAATAGTTACCAGGTGAGTTTTTTCTGCATATCTGATTTTACTTAGGAAATAAATAATAAAATGGAGCAAAGTGAGTATTTTCTATTCATTTCAAGCAGAAATTAGTTTACTTCCTCAGACCTGCATTTGATCAATTGATATTTGATCCACAATGTGTGTGTGTGTGTGTGTGTGTGTGTGTTGACACTACAATAATTGCATATCTTAAGCAAATAGTTACCAGGTGAGTTTTTTCTGCATATCTGATTTTACTTAGGAAATAAATAATAAAATGGAGCAAAGTGAGTATTTTCTATTCATTTCAAGCAGAAATTAGTTTACTTCCTCAGACATACATTTGATCAATTGATATTTGATCCACACATGAATGCATAAAATATTCTTAATGCTCTCTGAAAGTTGAACAAAAGCAAAGATAAAAGCATTAAAAAGGCAGACAGTCTCAATGTATTTAGAATAAATAAGTGAATCATATCTTCTCTACAAAGGCTCATTTGTAGAAACAGATCAACTTATTTTCTGGGATTAAAAAAAAGTCTTTTCTGAGGACAGTTGATAAAATTTCACTGCTTTTGAGTTTTCCAATCATGTTTCATCCCTTTTGAAGTCTATTTTGAACTTACAATTGAATTTTCAGTTTTATAGAGAAGTAATACCTAACAAATATATTTGCATCAAAGTGCATATTTTTTAATAGATTTGATAAAAAATATATTTGAACCAAAAGAAAAAAAAAAGCCTGCTATTTCTGTTTTAAATATGATATTCTTCATAGGGGAAGCAGTGGACTCACCACCTCCAGAGCTTGAATATCTCTCTTCATTAGTCATGTTCAATGGACACCTCTCTCTTACAAGTTGAGTCCAAAGAATTTATAGGATATTTCTGGCAAAAGGAGTCTGTGGTTAAGGAGTGTATCGTAGCTTGTTACTCAAGGAAGCTGTCAAAAAACATCATATTTACACCTTTGGTAGGAGCGTTTTAACCCTGTTAAACAGCCAAAGTTAGTTTTATTTATGCACTTAAAACAATACGCTGAAATTTCCGCACATGGAGGTAGACGATTTGTAATCAGATGTGCCCTGGTCACTCCCATTTACGTGTGACACCAGCACCGTGTCCCCAGTGAGCCTTCACTCCTGGTGCTTGAAAGCGCCTTCTCCCCACGGCACAGCATCTGGTGACCCTTTGCCCCCAGCTGTTTCTCTGTGCCTTTCCCACTGGGCATGTGTTTGCTCACACATTGCTTCAGCTACCACATGACTAAAATCTCTGATCCCAATCACCCACCCTCACCCGAGTGTCGATATTTTAGTGTCAGTTTGATGTATCTGTAAGAAAGTCTCCCTTTCATGTATAGCATTTTCTTAACCAAGCTAGAGACCCTTCCTACTTCCTTTTTGGCACAAATTTCACAGCGGCCCCTGGGAAGTTGCCTTCCTCCCTTTCTCCTTTCTCCCACCTTCCTTTCCATCCTGCCCTCCTTCTTCCTTCCTTCCTCCCTCCCTTCCTATCAACTCTTCTGTTAACTTGCTGTGGTATGTAATTCATTATGTCATTCAATAACAAACAGTCTTATGTTATTTTAACTTGGCCACTGGATGTCTACATTTGTCTCAATGACCAGTGGGTAGATTCCTTAATTTTAGAGAAAAAGAATCCTTATTCCTGGGAAGAAACTCTCCCAGGAAAGCATAAAGCTTCCTGAGCTTCTCTCTTCTCCAGAAAGCCTAGAAAGTTACAATATTACATGATATTGCTTATATGTGGAATCTAAAAAGGTACAAATGAACCAATTCACAAAACAGAAATAGAGGCATAGATGTACATACAGAACAGACGTGACGTTACCAAGGGGAAAAGTGGGGAGGGATAAATTGGGAAATTGGAATTGAAATTACACACTACTATCACATCATGGCGAATAGATGGGGAAACAGTGGGAACAGTGTCAGACTTTATTTTCTTGGGCTCCAAAATCACTGCAGATGGTGACTGCAGCCATGAAATTAGAAGATGCTTACTCCTTGGAAGGAAAGTTATGACCAACCTAAATTACATATTGAAAAGCAGAAATATTACTTTGCCAACAAAGGTCCGTCTAGTCAAGGCTATGGTTTTTCCAGTGGTCATGTGTGGATGTGAGAGTTGGACTGTGAAGAAAGCTGAGTACTGAAAAATTGATGCTTTTGAAATGTGGTGTTGGAGAAGACTCTTGAGAGTCCTTTGGACTGCAAGGAGATCCAACCAGTCCATCCTAAAGGAGATCAGTCCTGGGTGTTCATTGGAAGGACTGATGCTGAAGCTGAAACTCCAATAATTTGGCTACCTCATGCAAAGAGTTGACTCATTGGAAAAGACCCTGATGCTGGGAGGGATTGGGGGCAGGAGGAGAAGGGGACGACAGAGGATGAGATGGTTGGATGGCATCACCAACTCGATGGACATGAGTTGGGGTGAACTCCGGGAATTGGTGATGGACAGGGAGGCCTGCCGTGCTGTGATTCATGGGGTCACAAAGAGTCGAACACGACTGAGTGACTGAACTGATACTTACACGCAAATAGATAATAAGGATCTACTGTATAGTGCAGGGAACTCTACTCAATACTTTGTAATGACCTAAATGGGAATAGAATGTAAAGAAGGATGGATATATGTATAAGTATACATATATGTATAAACTGATTCACTTTGCTATACAGCAGAAACTAACATAACATTGTAAATCAGCTATATTCCAATAAGAATTAATTTTAACTAATTAATTTTTAAAAAAAGGAAAATAAAGAAAGTTGCCTCTTGAAAGAGAGAGAGAATTCGAGTTGGTCTTCAATACTTCCAACAAACAAGCATGAAATACTATATCTCCCACTGGGATTACAGCAAAACTGCCTACAGACCCAGGTGTGTGTGTCTCTAGTAGACACCTGTTAAGTATCTATTGAAAACATATCAAAAATAATTATGCATAATAATTGAGTATGAATTAATCATTTATAAAATAAATAATTTATCTTTGAAGATCTTTACAAATAACTGAAACTTCTTACAACATCAGCCCTGTGATTAAATATCAGTCAGTTTTGTATTAGGTTTCAGGGAAGAATGGATCAATAGAAGAAATCATATGCTCACAGAGAGAAAATAGGGTCTTTGAGAAAAATTTTAAATGGAAAATCTAAGTAAAGGTGAACTTGAAGGCTTAAAGATATTAACTCATTGCTACCAGTCCCTTCAGGGGTTATCAAGACTGAAACAAAGCTGATTTCCTTTAGCATCTGATAAAATTCAACTTCAGTCTCCACGCGGCATGCAGAGCAGTAAGGGTCCTTCTAGACATAACCAAGAGGACAGTGGCCGAGGACTGAAGGGCAGTGACTGGAATGGCACATCACTGCCACAGGACCAGTGAGGTCAACCTGAGTGGCTAGCAGCCCTGCCTGGGGACCCTGGCAAGGCTGGAGTGGTAAGGGCAGGACTGTCCCACCCTGAGACGTGACTGCAGGAGTGAGACAGGGAGGCAGAGAACCAACTAACAGTCCTTCTCCACTACTTGTTTTAAGGTAGAAATCATGTGAATACATATATTTTTTGTTTCATTGAGATATAATTGACAAACATCACTGTTAAGTCAACAGTGTAAAGCATAATGACTATTTGCATATATTGTGGAATGATTACTACAAGAAGTTTAATTAACATTCATCACCTCATATAGTTATTAAAAACAGAAAGAAAAAAAAAGTGTATTTCCCTTTGCGATAAGAACCTTTAGCACTGTTTTAATCTCACTTCTGACACCGATGGTCTCTGTGGGAACTTTCAAGGGCCTCCCCATTTTTGCTGACAGAACCCACCCCCCACAGAAGGAAGCACAGGTGAACTCCCTCACATGAGAGGTCCTATTTACTTTGAGCTCCAGCATGGGCATCAGAGCTAGGGCAGCACCAGCCGTAGACCTCTGCCTCTGATTCATACATGGATTCAACACAAACCCAAGGAAGCATACAGCTCAACGCCTCAACTGCACAAAAACATCAGACTTAAATCACATTCTTAAAAGTCCAAAGGTTAACCAGGAAACCGTCATGGCTCTCAACTCCGAGGACAATATAAATGAATCACCTGATATTGGTAACAAAGTTCCTCTCCATCATTGACCACAAAGACTCATGAGTCAAGGGTTAGAAAATAATTATCCAGTAAAACTTGTAATGATGGAGCACAGTTGAAAAGGGACTGGCCTCTGATGGCCAAGGTGCTTCCAAGTCAATGAGATGTGTTTGACCCAGACAAGCTAATGACTTAGAGAATGTCAGCTGGCAGCACTGAACAGAGAAACTTTGGATTGCCTGCAAAATAGAGCCTGGTTTTGTGCACAAAGTCCCCTGAGCATGATGGGAAAGTGCACCATGGGAACTGTGTTTGTCTGTGGATCAGAAACATGTACACTTAGAGGTTCCACCAGAAGACATTTTCCATAAATGTTTGAGGAGATGTCGTGGATTTATTGTTGGTTTCTGCATGATATTAGCAAGTTGACCTCCCCTACGACTCTCTCCATGCATGAAGCTGGGAAAACGCCCTGTCGAACTCAGGCATCCCAAACACCTGACATCAGAGTGAAATATTAGGAAATTACAAGTGAATCAATCTTAGCACAACTTCTAAAATCTAGCAACTTCAAGCACTTTATTTTTTTGTACCTTTGCTGTTACCCATGTTTGGAAGACGGTTATTTAGATTGTGAAAAGTGTGACATGTCATGTTTAAAACACAGAATGAAAACCTATCTTATGCCTATTTGGTTCTCCTTCTTTAGGGATTACAAAATACAAGATTCATTCAGGGAGAAAAATGAATGATTTTTTTTCTTTTGCGGACACTGTCCATTTATCAACATGAAAGAAAACAAAATGCATATTTAAAGATCGGGCAAACCCATAAAGTTGGTTAAGAACAGATCTAACTCTTTTGTTTAACCAATGCCTTATTTTTTTAAGCTTTTTATTTTGTATTGCAGTATAGCCAATTAACAAACAGTGTTGTAATAGTTTCAGGTAAAGAGTGAAAGGACTCAGACACACATACACATGTATCCACTCTCCCCATAACACCCTTTTTTTTCCCCCTTCCTTCTTCCAGGTCCACTGCCAACCAAACATCTGTTATCCAGGAAGGAGGTGTTGAGTGTTTGGAACAGCTGACCTCACCATGCACGATGTCGGTTTTGTCCTTTCTGTGTGAGCTGACTTAGGCTGGAGAAAGCATGAGGGGTAAAATGTTTCTGTCATTTCTGACTCTGGTGTGCACCAACTTGAGAGGGTTTTCATGACACTTTCTAACGGAGTGACTCGTTTAGTTGGCTATCAAGATGTGCGTCTTCCACTCTGTCTAGGAGGAAGTCATCTAACCCATGTATTTGCATATTTAAAATAGCATTCATTTTTAAAAATGTATGTTAATGAGTAACATCATTAATATGAAATTTTACTTTACAGTGGATACTGTTTAGGGGCTACCAGTAGGCAAAGGACAGACACAGGTTACATCCTATTCAAGAAAAGAACATTAGATGATTAAATCTGACCAAACACAGCTGCCTGTAACTTTAGGGGATAACATTAGAGTAACTGTTTAATGAGATTAATTAGTTAAAGTTATGCAATTAGATTCTGTTTTGTATCCAGTGAACCACTCTTAAATATTTCAATATCTTTATTACTAAATACACTATTATGATAATCCTTTAAAATGATTCTTATTCACATCTATATGAAGTTCCCATTTTGTGAGTCACTGCAATTAGATCAGTAACTGGAAAAAGATGGTTGCTCCCATCGGAAAGAGATTATACATTAGAATAAATCAACTGCCTCTTATGAGCTTCTGAGAAGTATCTGATCCACTTTGCTCCCTGGCTCCACTCGGTGCAAGCAATGAAGACGTCTGTGAGCCTGGCAAATTCTGTTCAATAATTGAATTTTATGTAATCCGATAAGAAGTGATTGAGAAAGAAATGGCAGGAGGAATAAGGAAATGACCTGGGTGAATATGTGATATGGATGCAATGATGGAGCACAGTTGAAAAGGGACTGGCCTCTGATGGCCAAGGTGCTTCCAAGTCAATGAGATGTGTTTGACCCAGACAAGCTAATGACTTAGAGAATGTCAGCTGGCAGCACTGAACAGAGAAACTTTGGATTGCCTGCAAAATAGAGCCTGGTTTTGTGCACAAAGTCCCCTGAGCATGATGGGAAAGTGCACCATGGGAACTGTGTTTGTCTGTGGATCAGAAACATGTACACTTAGAGGTTCCACCAGAAGACATTTTCCATAAATGTTTGAGGAGATGTCGTGGATTTATTGTTGGTTTCTGCATGATATTAGCAAGTTGACCTCCCCTACGACTCTCTCCATGCATGAAGCTGGGAAAACGCCCTGTCGAACTCAGGCATCCCAAACACCTGACATCAGAGTGAAATATTAGGAAATTACAAGTGAATCAATCTTAGCACAACTTCTAAAATCTAGCAACTTCAAGCACTTTATTTTTTTGTACCTTTGCTGTTACCCATGTTTGGAAGACGGTTATTTAGATTGTGAAAAGTGTGACATGTCATGTTTAAAACACAGAATGAAAACCTATCTTATGCCTATTTGGTTCTCCTTCTTTAGGGATTACAAAATACAAGATTCATTCAGGGAGAAAAATGAATGATTTTTTTTCTTTTGCGGACACTGTCCATTTATCAACATGAAAGAAAACAAAATGCATATTTAAAGATCGGGCAAACCCATAAAGTTGGTTAAGAACAGATCTAACTCTTTTGTTTAACCAATGCCTTATTTTTTTAAGCTTTTTATTTTGTATTGCAGTATAGCCAATTAACAAACAGTGTTGTAATAGTTTCAGGTAAAGAGTGAAAGGACTCAGACACACATACACATGTATCCACTCTCCCCATAACACCCTTTTTTTTCCCCCTTTCTTCTTCCAGGTCCACTGCCAACCAAACATCTGTTATCCAGGAAGGAGGTGTTGAGTGTTTGGAACAGCTGACCTCACCATGCACGATGTCGGTTTTGTCCTTTCTGTGTGAGCTGACTTAGGCTGGAGAAAGCATGAGGGGTAAAATGTTTCTGTCATTTCTGACTCTGGTGTGCACCAACTTGAGAGGGTTTTCATGACACTTTCTAACGGAGTGACTCGTTTAGTTGGCTATCAAGATGTGCGTCTTCCACTCTGTCTAGGAGGAAGTCATCTAACCCATGTATTTGCATATTTAAAATAGCATTCATTTTTAAAAATGTATGTTAATGAGTAACATCATTAATATGAAATTTTACTTTACAGTGGATACTGTTTAGGGGCTACCAGTAGGCAAAGGACAGACACAGGTTACATCCTATTCAAGAAAAGAACATTAGATGATTAAATCTGACCAAACACAGCTGCCTGTAACTTTAGGGGATAACATTAGAGTAACTGTTTAATGAGATTAATTAGTTAAAGTTATGCAATTAGATTCTGTTTTGTATCCAGTGAACCACTCTTAAATATTTCAATATCTTTATTACTAAATACACTATTATGATAATCCTTTAAAATGATTCTTATTCACATCTATATGAAGTTCCCATTTTGTGAGTCACTGCAATTAGATCAGTAACTGGAAAAAGATGGTTGCTCCCATCGGAAAGAGATTATACATTAGAATAAATCAACTGCCTCTTATGAGCTTCTGAGAAGTATCTGATCCACTTTGCTCCCTGGCTCCACTCGGTGCAAGCAATGAAGACGTCTGTGAGCCTGGCAAATTCTGTTCAATAATTGAATTTTATGTAATCCGATAAGAAGTGATTGAGAAAGAAATGGCAGGAGGAATAAGGAAATGACCTGGGTGAATATGTGATATGGATGCGTGGGCGGGGCAGGGGCAGGGTAAAAGCCAAAATTATAACCAACTAAACATGATGCCGTGGTGGTGCTGTCTTTTCAGCGCAGAGCCGCATATGTGAAACCTCTTCGCAGGTCCTAAGAGCTGTGATTCTGGCTGGAAAAAGCATCTCAGTAAGTGGAAGGCAGGTTTGCTTAAGTCCATCTTCTCCACTTTTGCCTCCATTTTGAGAGTCATGGATGAGAGAAACTGTGGAAGGTGTAAAGCATCTATCTCCCCTCGGAGGCTAGAAAAATGAAGGGCTTGATCAGCACAGCAAATGCTCACACTGAGATCTAAAGTCAGAAGCGTTCCTGCAATCCCCTTCATGCTGATCTCAGGAATGTCTTTGCCTCCCTCTAAACAACTCTGTAATTTGTCTCTGGCCTCTAACAGAGATGGAGTAGGTGGCTCTCTCACAACACTGCCTAAAAATAGAATTTCCCTTTTCAGAGAACATCCAAAGGAATGCAGGCTACAGGTACCCTGATTTATATGCGAAACAAAGACTGCTTGCTTCCTCAGACAACCGTTGCATCAGTTCAGCGTGGTATGATGCTCTGAAAATGCAGTAAAATACAGGGAGACCACAGAAAAGGGAGAAAGTGAATATCACCCTGGGACTGGCAGAAATTCTATTATTCCTTGACCCTGTGGACCCACTGGGTTACTGAATGATACTCAGAACAATGTTCAAAAAAACCCAAAAAACTCACAAGGAGTCAGCAGGGCCTTTCTTCTCAGTGGGAATTATAAACACAGCAGGAGAATTTATCCCAAACATCACAGAGCAGCTTCTCTTCGTGACTTTAAAGATATTCCCTAGTGTTTCTTCCTGTTTCATTTTTCCTCCGTGTTTACCCCAAGTTGGCATAAATGAATTAGTAAAACAGCAAATTTGTGCATCTGTTAATTATGTCTAAGCTCCAGAAATAGAATGTATGAGATTGGCCAGACTCTTACATTTTAAGATATTCTAGAAAGAAATAAAGAAAGAATGGAGACAGGAGAAAGACAAAGAGGAAATGACCACAGCCCTTTCACTGAGACATATTCATTTCTTTTTTTTTTTTTTTNCTCTCCACATCAGGTGGCCAAAGTATTAGAGCTTCAGCTTCAGCATCAGTCCTTCCAGTGAATATTCAGAGCTGATTTCCTTTAGGATTGACTGGTTTTGTCTCCTTGTTGCCCAAGGGATTCTCAAGAGTCTTCTCCAACACCACAGTTTGAAAGTGTTTCTTTGGTGTGACTCAGCCTTCTTCACAGTCCAACTCTCACATCCATACATGACTTTTGGAAAAACACAGCTTTGACTATAAAGATGTAGGGATGACAAAAGACATTGACCAGAAGACGGACCAGCACAGAGCACACATCCAAACATGCTCAGAAAAATATCTGTAAACGAAACCAATTGGCGATGTGGACTAGACAGAAAATCAATGATGTCAAGCTGAGAGAGGGAAGAGTATGTGCAACCCCAGCACAAGGGAGCAGAAGTATGATTAAGAGCAAGGGTTCTGAGCCAGATGGTCTCCATCCTGCTGCTCAGTAGCTTGTGTGACCCGAACCTCTTTGTGCCTTAGTTTGCCTCACAGTGAAACGGGGTGATCGACCCCTGAGTTGGGAAGATGCCCTGGAGAAGGGAATGGCAACCCACTCCAGTATTTTTGCCTGAAGAATCCCATGCACAGAGGGGCCTGGTGGACTACGGTCCACAAGGTCACAAAGCATCAGACAGAACTAAGCGACTTAGCACAGCACACAAAATAGGGTGATAATGACAGTATCTGCTGCAGTGGGTTGTTGAAAGAATTAACCAAATTGACACTTAGGAGGCCAAACTTTCCGTACATATAGCTTTTAGCTTCTTTTTTCAAAAATTTAATTAAAAATTTTTTTGATGTGGGCCATTTTTAAAGTCTTTATTGAACTTGTTACAATATTGTTTCTGTTTTATGTTTTGGTTTTTTGGCAAGGCATGTGGGATCTTAGCTCCCTCACCAGGGATTGAACCTGTACCTCTTGCATCCGAAGGCAGATTCTTAACCACTGGACTGCCAGGGAGGTCCCTTAATTTAATTTTTATATATATTGCAGCATACTTGATTAGAAATATTGTGGTCAGTTTCAAGTGTATAGCACAGTGATTTGGTTATACATATACATCTATCCAATCTTTTTCATATTCTTTTCCCATATAGGTTGTAACAGCATACTGAATATAGTTCCCTGTGCTGTACAACAGGTCCTTGGTTGGTTATCTATGTTATAAATAATAGTGTGCATATGTTAACCTCAGATTCCTAATTTATCCATCCCTCCCTTCCTCTTTGGTAACCATAAGTTTGTTTTCAAAGTCTGCTTTGTAAATAAGTTCATTTGTATCCTATTTTTCAGATTTCACACACAAGAGATAACAAATGATATTTGTCTTTCTCTAACTTACTTTACTTAGTAGGATAATCTCTAGGTCCATCCATGTTGCTGCAAATGGCATGATTAACTTCTCATAACTTCTTATTGATGCCTTATAACTGAAAGGCTCTGTGTTATGGCACCTCCAGCAATTGCCGTGGGATCAGCGCTGTGATATTCCATTGCTGTTGGGTCTCACATGAAAACTTTCAGCAGACAGTGCAGAGCGGTGGAGCACGGCCCTTCCCACCTGAAAGATGTAGAACCTCTGAAGTTGACCTTACAGGGGAAAAGAGACTTTAAAGATGTAATTAAGGATCTCAAGACAAGATGATGCTGGATTAGAATGGGGCCTAACATGTGTCCATATAAGAGAAGAGACAAACAAGAAGGGAAGAAGTTACATGGAGGAGATGCCACTCAAAGACAGAGGCAGGGGTTGGAGTGATGCATCTACAAGGAAAAGACCCGGATGCTGGGAAGNTTTAAAGATGTAATTAAGGATCTCAAGACAAGATGATGCTGGATTAGAATGGGGCCTAACATGTGTCCATATAAGAGAAGAGACAAACAAGAAGGGAAGAAGTTACATGGAGGAGATGCCACTCAAAGACAGAGGCAGGGGTTGGAGTGATGCATCTACAAGGAAAAGACCCGGATGCTGGGAAGGATTGAAGGCAGGAGAAGGGGATGACAGAAGATGAGATGGTTGGATGGCATCACCAACTGGATGGACATTAGTTTGAGGAAGCTCTAGGAGTTGGTGATGCACAGGGAAGCCCAGCGTGCTGCAGTACATGGGGTTGCAAAGAGCTGGACACAGCTGAGTGACTGAACTGAACTGAACTGAACAAGGAAGGGCCAGCATCACCAGTAACCAGCAGAAGCCAGGAGAGATGCATGGAATGAAGTCTCCAGAGGGAACTGCCCTGCTGACATCTTGATTTTAGACTTCTGGCCCCCAGAACTATGTCTGGCCTCCAGATCAGTGTCTGTTGTTTTAAGCCACCAAATGTGTGGCACTTTGTTTCAGTAGCCCTAGAACAACACAGATGGCCCTGTAGGTCTCAAAATCAGAGAAGACTGAAAAAACCTTTGCTTTGGTTCCTAGGCCTTAAGTATGGTCTTGCCTCTGAAAGTGAGAAAATGACTTGATAATTTTCCCACTTCCAAAGAGTTGAAACTCTTTGGCCTAAGTCTGCATACCATCTAGGGAGGGGAGACTGACCACAGAACAGAGAGGTGATCCTCAAGGTCACGTGAGGAAGGGGCAGAGGAACATGGCTCCCCTATAGGGCAGGGAAAATGGCAAATAGTGTGAGAAACTCACAGGACAAAGGATCTGAGGACCCCAATTCTAACCCTGGCTCTGCCTCTCATTGGCCAGGTGACTTTGGGAGAGGTCCTACCATTTCCTGGGTCTCAAGATTACCTGTCTGTGAAATGGGGGCATGGGGCTGCCTGCTCTCTGGGGGTCCCTTCCATTGGGACCTTCCATGAGTCTGTGGCCACCCCCTGCCACAACCAGGGTGCACCATGGAGGGGGCCCCTAGCCTGACAGTGGCAGGTCCTTGGCTCTGTCTGCCAGCGTAGCCCATGCTGCACAGCCCTACGTGTCTGCCAAAACCCAAGAGCCAGGAAGGTGGGTGAGGGCAGCCGGCGGATGCGGTGCCCACGTTGTTGCTGGTGCACTGCAGCAGTGTGGCCCTGTGTGGCCCCAGGCAGAATGCCAGCTGCAGAGCCTTCCCTCGGGGTCTCTTTAGAAACCAGTCACACACCAGGCTTTACTTTGGTAATGAAGTGTACATGAAATTGATGCAGTCGGTCCTTCTGACCAATTTATTTAGGAATCTCTGTTCCCCTCCCCTCCTCCACCCTTTCTCCTTAAATGACCTTTCTCAGACTCTGAGTTTGCATTAAATGTGAAATCTGGGAATTCCTTTTTCACCCCTCACCCTGCTCTCCTCAGTTTACTCTTCTGCTTTATCCCTTGTGGATTATGTTAGGATGTGCTGTTTTAATCATATCTGCATTTAAAGGGCTTCTTGCTCCTGGAATTTTCCCAATTAAATCCCCATCTCCATTGTAAATGATATTAACTTGCATGGAGGTAGGAGCAAAAACTTCAAGCATGGCAGGACAAAATTTACACTTTTGTGGCCATCTTTTACATTTTAGGTGTCTGACAATTTTTAAAATGGGATGTTCTTGAAGGAAAGCAAAAATAGAGGTTTCCCAAACTGTTGAAAATTTGTCAGCAGACAGGAATTTTCCTGTATTTTTCATCCTAGGTCTACCTCCGTCCCTTTTTTGGGTAAAGTGACGGTGTAGACTTTCGCCCGAGGCAAAGTGGGCTTGTCATTCACTGCCTCTGCTCCTTCCTGGGCATTAGGCTGCAATTCTCAAACTTCTAAACAAGTCACACCTCCTCCAAAATGTAGTCCCAAGAAGGAAAGAATTAAGGATTCCGCAGTCCCTGTCTTCTTTTTTTTTT